>PVKP010010411.1:0-64758 GCA_004027715.1 Plecturocebus donacophilus
GGGGGGGGGGGGGGGAGTTGTGGGGAGATAGCATGGGGAGAGGTGCCAGATATAGGTGAAGGGGAGGAAGGCAACAAATTACACTGCCACGTGTGTACCTATGCAACAATATTGTATGTTCTTCACATGTACCCCAAAACCTAAAATGCAATAAAAAATAAATAAATAAATAAATAAATAGGGATATAATTGTGCCATGGACCCTCCTTATTTGTGAACCCTGTGGTTGCAAATTCACCTACTTGCTGCAATTTATTTGTAGCCCCTAAACCAATATTCATGATTTCAAGCTGATTCATTCACAGACATGCACAGAACAGTGAAATGTTTGTCACCCAACCTAGCAGAGGTGGAATAAGGGGAAAATCTGCCTTCTTGTTTCTGTTATCTCTCTCTGAGTGTCCTTTCTGCAGCATATTCAGTGCCACGTTTTTCTCATTATTGTGCATTTATTGGTGATTTCTCTGTTTCAAGATCCCCTAGCCTGGTGCTGAAGCTCTGCCATGTGTTCTTAAGTGAAGTAAGATTGTAATATGACTCGTGGAGAAAATACATGTTAGAGAAGCACCATTCAGGAATAAATTATGGTGATGTAGACTGTGAATTCAGTGTTAGTGAATCAGCAATATGTATCATATAGGCTGTGTTTAAGCAAAAACACACATACAGTAAGTTTACATACAATGATTGACAAAAATGTTGTGAGCAGAGACTCATAGGTACCTAACCCTTTACTTCTTCTAAGAGCAATGGTTCAATATTTGCTAAGTCAATGTTCATGGGGTCTGTGTAGACCATAACTACCACAAGTAATGAGAATCAACTGTACTAGCATGGCAGAGTGGTGAGGTTTAAATAAGTGAGTGCATGTTAGTTGCTTAGAACTTGGTACAAGGCAAGCATCAATAAACAGCTTCTATTATTAGTTACCTGAAAAGCTCATCCTTATCTCTATTACCTTCCCTGTCTTTCCAGGTTTTGTCCACTCTCTATTACATTGCTTGGTTTCTGCAGCTCTGGGAAGAGTGGTCCATGTTCCTCTGTGCTCTCACCAATCATTTATACAAAAGTGAACTGTAGAAACTTCTACTGTGGGTGAGTCAGCTAAGTGTGTGTTGCTTTTGCTGACCTTGATTGGCATCCTGGGTGCTACACTGAATAATCCAGATGCCATTCCTGCTTTCTGTAATGCTCACACCACCACTTGAATACGAAGTTGTCAGCCCCCTGGAAACAGCGCTTCCTTCAGGACGGCATAAGAAACTGCATCGGGGTGGGGGTAGTAGTTAAGAGGGACTTTGGCTTTATTTGAATATTTTAATTTTCTTACAAGGAAAATGTCTCTGTGCAATTAGAAACTTTACATTATGTAATGAGCAACCTGCTCCCACTCTTTCAGTCTGTTCTCTACAGAGTCCTGAGTGCTTTTTAAAAACCTTTAATAAGAATGTGTCACTTTCTGGCTCACGGCTTCCCGCAACACCTACGGTGAAGCCTAAACTCATCACCAGGGCCCTTGCTTGAGTTAAATAGGACATTGCCTGAGTTGACATATTGAAAAACTTGGCTTCCTGTGTATCTAACCTCCAGGGCTGTTTGAGGCTCAAGAACAAATAGCATTGGCCCCCAGGGTCTCCAAGAAGACCTCTCTAGTATACTGAGAGAGGACAGTTTTTGCAATCAGGAAGACCTTGGTTCAAGTCTCTGCCGACTCACTTACTGCCTCAGTGTCCCAGGCAAGGTCCCTCACCATCTTGACCTCATTGCCTTTGACTCTACTGCGTAGTGACTGAGAGTGTATATTTTGATCCCAGCTTTTCCATTTGACACATGCACATCTCCAAATCTGTAGAATGGGGATAGTGATATACCTTAGCACTTGGGGTTATATGAGGCTACATCAGATCATGCATGTAAAGCTCTTAGCACTGTGCCTTGCATATGACAAGGGCATGAGAAACGTCAGCAACAATCAGAATAACTTTATCACTTTGATTATTGTTGTTGTTAACTATGAAGTGAGTTTACTAATACCATTTCAGGGGTCTCTGATAATTAAACAGGAATACCAGTAGAACTCCTAGCACATGCTAGGTCCTCTGACTCTTTATTTTCTTTCCACCATTTCCTTTCTTCCTGCAAATATCTGAACACATACGGACTCATAAGAACAGTTTAAATGCACTGTATTTATTCTACAGCTATACAACTACTGAACTTTTAAAACCCTGAAAGCAATTTCACCTGGTTGCTGGTCAGGAGAAGACTTGTTGTTATTTTAAAGGTACATCTAAGATGGGTTGTAGGCTCTGCAATTTTTAAGAATGATAAAAGGTATGCTTATAGTTGGGAAAAGTGCATTACATGGTGGTGCCCACATGAACACCCTCAACTTCTAATAATCTAATATCTCACTGGGCATCCCTTTTTGTATGAAGCTGAAAAGCATGAATAAGAAAACAAGAATCTTCAAGATAGAGTCTCAAAGGCCTTCTTATATTAAACACTCATTTTATGGGAGATGAAGATTACCTAGCCAATTAAACACACAGCTCATCTGCATGGGCTGCCTGTTGCAGGAGGGTTCCCCAGCCCCTCACCCCCCAGGGTTTGTCTCTCTTCTGGTTGCACCTGCAAGGAGGGCTGAGGCCAGACTGAGGAGACAAGACTCTGCTCGAAAAGTCCAAGGGATGTGAAGTGCAGCTTTCTGCAAGAGCCTTCAAAACTGCACCTGGTGTGAGGACAGCTGAAGCAAAAGCATTGCTTTTACAGAGAGGACTGCCAAGGCTGCTCCTCGAATGCATGTTACATCTGTCTTCTTTGAAAAGGACTGAAAACTCTAAACAGTCTGGAGCCTAGACGCTGGGAAGCTTATTGTGATTAATGACGAGGGTGGTGACTGCCACTTTTGAAGAGGCTGCTTTGAGTGTTTCCCCTGCTTTAATATAATCCTCCTGACACCTTTATATTTTCCAGAGGAGGAAATAGAAGCTTCGAGATGTTATTCTGATGATAAAGTCCTGATGGCAAGACCATCATTTGATGCTTTCCCATATATTATTTTACATGATCCTCACAACAGCAAGTCTGGCTCTTAATTAATTCCCATTTAACTGATGTAGAGACTGAGACTGCAATTCCCTCACTTGAGATGTCTCCCAGCTAGTACATGAAAGAGTAAAAGCTTTGAACATAAGTTTCTGTACTTCCAATTCCATGTTCTTCCCACTACCTCTCAACACCAGCACTCGTGCCTTCAGATGATGTTATTTAGGAGAAGGATAATTGAGATTGGTGCTTTTTATGCAAAGGGCATGCGATTTCATTATCTTCCACCAGTTCATGACAGGTCAGAGTCATTTAGCATCTTCCCTGGAACCACACTCTCTGTCAAAAAGGGTTGGTGCCTTTCAATACCTCCCCCTTTCTTCTGAACTTACAAAAATCCCAATAAAGACATGTGATCACCATGGCCAGCTGACAGAAAGCTCTCTTGAATCCATCCTTATGACTTCAGTGGCCAGAGGGCTGGGTCTCTGAACTCCCCTGATTTCTCTTCTGTGATTTCCCCAGGTTGCATGTGTGTCCCTCGGAATTTTGTTCTAATTTGGATGAGAGATCGATCCTGACTTCTTGAGCACTTATCCCATGTTGCTCTCACACAACATCCACGACATGCTGTGGGCTCCACCACTTTTACTGTGAACTTCTCATCTGCCAAGAATTGTGTCTCCCCAGCAGCACCCTGCATGCCACGACACACACTAGGTGTTCAAGAAATGCTTACTGACAGAATCAATTCACTCGTTTCTGTCTTGTCCTCCTCAAGAGCAGCTGACAGCTACTGGCATCTAGGCCGTGGGCATTGCTGGGGTGCCCTTCCTGTGCCTATGGTAAGGCAGTGAGATTCCAGAAATAAAGTGGAGGTCATCTATTAGCAACCCACTCTGTGCCAGGCATCATGCTCAGCACTTTGCATCCATGATCTCATTTAACTTTTTCAACAATCCTGTATTTGAGTCTATCCACAAATGAGAAATTTGAAGTGCAGAGGCTAGATAGCTTGCCTTAGCTTAGATCCTGGGCTTATAGCAGAGCTTAGGTTCAAATCCAGTGAGCTTGGTGAAGATGCACAGTGTTCGGCACATAGTAGGTGTTCAATGAATGTCAGCTGTCATTGAGTCATCATTATCATTAAAGGGAATAGGTTTTAAAGTCATCACTATTATTAAAGGGAATAGGTATTAAAGGGAATGCGTTAAATCCTGGTTCTGCTAATTAGTAACTGTGTGATATTGAGAGTCATGTGACCTCTCTGAGCCTCTGTTTCTACATTATATGTGTTAAGAGTTGCGTTTGGCTATGAATACAAGAAAAGCCAAAGTAGCAGTGGCTTAAACAAAAGTGTATTTCTTTCTTAAATAAAAATCTATAGGTAAGCAGGCTAGGTCTGGTTGGATGGTTTCATAATCTTTAGGGATCCTCCCAAAGGCCTTCTCCCTTGCTGGTCTGTCACCTTCAGCAGGAGACTTTTACCTCGTGGGTCAACATGGTTGCAAGGCTCCAGTCACCGTGTCCTAGTTGCAGCTAGCGGGAAGGAGTAAAGAGCACAGTGGGGTTCTTTCCCTGTCTTTAAAAGAGACTTTCTGGAAGTCACACAAACTTGTGGCTTAGAGACCTTTAGACAGACTCTATCAAATGGCTTCAAACACAACAAGAGATTCTGAGAAATGCCGTCTTTATTCCAGCAGCCATGTGCCCAGATAAAACTCGGGCCCCATTGCTAAAGAAGAAAGAGGAGGATTGGGGAAAATAGGCCAGCTGTCCCCATTGCCCCATTTGACAGGTTCCATGTGGATTACATGGAACCCACAGAACACTCCTAGCACAGTCCACGTTCCGTGACATAGGGGCTCAGCCAGGCACACTCCCACTCCTCCACTCTGAAGAACAGTCCTGTCTTCTGAAAAGGTCTTTTCTCCATTACATGTAGGTGCTTCCAAATCCTGTGTCTAGTTTGCTTGGCCCAAGCCAGACCCTGAGATGAGCCAGCTCAGGGATGGGATGTAGAATGCAGGGGTAAAGCTTCGAGGAAGGAGCCAACAGGAACCACCCTGGACAGGAATGACCTGGGCAGGAACTACCCTGTCCTCCTGCCCTGACCTTCTTTCTGACATCTCTTGGAGCCTTCTCAGAAGCATAGATTTTTGCTATTTCCCCAGAGCCTCCTGGTCCCAGACTGGTCCCTGGCCCACACCCTGAGCCATGTACTCCTCGCTGACCACTCAGGATGCTGCTTGGTTGTCTGATAATCATCACCCTCCTCTACTCTGACCACCACCCCTCCAGTCCCCATATGCATCTGGAGCAGTTGTGTCCTACATCTGCCACCCCCCACCCTGCCACCACCATCTGCTTTATTCAACTGTTGCAAAAGCATCCTCCCCTCTCCACTTAATTTCGGTCCTTCTGATAGCAAGAGTCATTTATCTTTCTTTGAGGGGAATGAACAAGGCTGATGATTCTTAGGAAAAATTCAACTGAAGGGGAAAACTGTCACTCATCTTTTATAAGTGTTTCAGCTCTCATTTCCCATTTCTGCCACCTACTGTATGTTTGACCTGGTTTAACTTACTTGCCCCCATAAGCATCTGTTTCCTAACTGCAAATGAGATCAGGAAGTGCACTTCTGCCCCATGGGATAATCTAGGTGAAACTCAAAAGAGCAGCTAACACAGGAATCAACGAGCTTTCTCTGTAAAGGGTCAGCTAGAAAATAATGCAAGCCTGTGGCCACAAAAGCAGCCACAGACAATACACAGATGAAGGGGCGTGGCTCTGTTACAACTTTATAAAAGTTTGCATTTCTTACACATCTTGCATATCGTAAAATATTGTGCTTCTTTTGATTTTTTAAGTATTTAAAAGTTTAGAAACTAGTCCTAGTTCATAGACCCTACACAAACAGGCAATAAGCTAGATTTGGCCTGCTGATTACAGTTTGCCTACTTTTGATCTAGCACATAGTAATCACTCAACAAATGCTAGCCATGGATGAGCAAGAGTTTCTTTCCTAAGTGCCTGGCTCCTGATTAGAACCAATTTCATGGCAGCTTCCTCCAAAGACCTGCAACCCTTATGCTATTCCCTAAGAACAGTCTGGAAAGCAAACTTTTGAAGGTCCTCAGTAGAAAAGTGAAGATATTTTATCCTCAATGACCTAGTCCAAGGGTGCATCAAGAGAAGGTGGGCTGGTGTTCATTAGGGCACAGGGCTTGGAGCCCAGGGAACTAGTGAGCTCTCAACTGTGGGAGTTTAATATGCTTGCTGACTTTTATACCTGCTTTACTTAGAATGACACTGGAGATAACAACAACAACAACATTAAAGGTAGCTAGAAATTATTGAGCCAGGTACTATGGTTTACTTTTATGCATTCACTTAATTCTCATAATAAACTCATAGATGCCATTATAATTCTCTTTTTACACACAAGAAAATGGAGGTACAGGCATCTTCAGTAATTTGCCCAAGTTCACATAGCTAGGCAGAAACAGAGTCAGAATTCAAACTTGGGCATTTCAAAACCCTTCATGATGCCTAGTTCATTCTTTTAAATACTGAGCTATACATTAGAGATTGCCTTATCCATCCTTCTCATATGTTCATGTTTTCATATATTTATTAACCTATTCATCCATCAATCATTTATTCCCACCTACTGTGCTGCTGGTTTAGATGCCAGGGACACAGAAATGGACACATCATTCTGTCTCCAGACTTCCCAAGGAAAAAAGGCAGATGAATTCACACATCATGTAGTATCACCCTGCTGAAGTCTGAGAAAGGCAGGAGAGGCAGTTGGTGGGCCTAGAGGCTGCCAAAGTGTGGTGGTGAGGAATGGGGATAAGGATCAGAAAAAGCTTCACAGAAAATATCACCTTTGAGCTGAGCCTGTGAATCTCTTGGTTTGGCATTAAAGCCTCTTTAGGATCTTGATCTAGTTTATCTTCTTAGCATCCAGCCTTGCCTCTTTGTTCACGGAAAGCATTGTCCCCATGATAGCATTCTTCCCAGCAGCCAATCCTTGGACAAGAGCAGCAGATGGTAAAGCTTTCACCATCATTTGAAAAAAAAAAAAAAAAAAAAAAGAGCAACAACGAGTGACTCTTTCATAAACTTAAATGTGTTCAATGGAAGGACATGCCTTTCTTTTTTACTGTGTTCTGCCTAATTTGTTTTTTAATGTTGGGGTGGGGTGTCCTTCTATGTTGCTTGAGCTGATCTTAAACTCCTGGGCTCCAATGATCCTCCTGCCTCAGTTTTCCCTAGTAGCTGGGATTATAGGTGTGAGCCACTGAACCTGGCTGTACCTAATTTGTTAATGTAACAAATATCCTTTCTTGCTGGCAAAGATGTATAAGTAGATTTTTTTCATTCTGTTAATAATTTCACTTGCGGTATCCCCCACCCCAATAGTACCTATCTTGGTCTTTTTGGCCTACTATAACAAAATACTGTAGACTGGGTGACATATGAACAACATAAGCTTATTTCTCACAGTTCTGGAGTCTGGGAAGTCCCAGATCAAGACACCAGCAAATTTGGTGTCTGGTGAGATTCTGCTTTGTGGCTCACAGAGAGCACCTTCTTGATGGGTCTTCACATAGTGGAAGGGCCATGGGGCCCCTCTCAGGCCTCTTTTATGAGAGCACTAGTCCTATTCATGAGGGTTCCACCCTCATGGTCTATCTCCCAAAGGTCCCATGTCCTAATGCCATCACCTTGTGGGTTAGGATTTCAATATATGAATTTGAGAGAGATACCAACATTCAGACCATAGTAGTTGCCAGACCTTACCATTATTTTTAAGGCATTCGTCCATGAAATTACAAAGCCTATGAGCACTGTTTTTTCTGCTCTACCACACAGAACTATTAGCCCAATTTTTCCTCTGGGCTTCACTGGGTGTGATGACCTCTTACACTCATACTGCTGGGGACCTGCTCCTCAGGAATCTCAGTCCTTCACCAGCCCACCCTCTTCCCCTGTGTGGCATACCCTCTTGATTCCCTATCCCAAATCTATTGCTTCGCCTTTCTACCTTCCTACAAAGTCTGTGCTGAGCCCATGGTCTAGCTGTAAGATATTTGATCCACTGGCCTCCTTGGAAGGAAAGATGATCATGGGATTTAGTTCCAGCAAATGGTAGCTCTGATAGAGGATCCTGGGAACGACTTTGCTGCCCAATAAAAAGAGAGCATTCTCATTCTTTTCCCAGCCCATTCTCCTAGGGGTGATTGGGGCCATTACTGTATGAGGATGCAGTTGTGGTACTGGGGGCAGCCATGGCCACAGCTGATACCAGGAGAATCACCAATAATCCAGCCCTAGGTTCTCACATCCCTGAGTTGCTGAAAAAACATGAGGGTCCATACTTCATATTGAATCTGATCAATAGGCAATTCTTAGTCTAATTCATATGCATGTCTTAACCTCTGACCCTCAGTAGGAAAAAGAGGCCAATCACCTGTTTTTAAAAAATATTTTTAGTCAAGTTTTTCTAACATGAAGAATACAGAGACTAACATTTGTGTACTTACTACTCAGCTTTGTCAGATCTTAGAATCACCTAATTCCTTTCAGATCTTGTCAAAATGTTTCTCAAATAAAAGATCACAGAGAGAGTTGAAGTCCCTTAGCACCCCATTCATTTGCTTTCTACCCTTCCTCTGAGAGACTACTTCTAAACAGAAATGAGCATATTTCCTTCCCATGTGTGTTTTTGTACTTTTCCTCCTTTAGTAGGAACCCACAACTAATATATATTATTAAGAAAATAGTACCAAAGTCTAGGAATCATTTTGTAATTTACTCTAATTCAACATCATGCTTTTGAAATGTATCCATGCACCTGTACACCCTTGATTTTAATATGTGTATATATTCCTTTTTCCAGCTGATGGACATTTAAGTTGTTTCTAATTAGGGGATACTGCAATCAAGCATGGGTTGAACCCTTGCATATGTCTTGTGCAAGGTGGGCGCCCTCTTAATAGTTTCCCTCATGTGTCTGACAATACCTGAGTAGAAAGAAACGGCAGGGCAAACAGGAAAAAGTAAGGCCAGCATCCCTGCAAAGAAGTGAGGCTGGATTTTGACTGTGGAGGAAATTGTTTCTCCCACTGGGAGAGCACAGAGATAATCTCTTCTTCAGAAATCAGATTCCAGTTAATTTCCTTGACATGCCTCACCCGAAGGCCTACCCATCTGGGCCAAACTGCTTAGTTCTGGGGCTGGAAGACCTGCATGATCTGCCCAGCCTGTTGCTGCCTGCAGAGATTTGCAAAGACTCTTTCCTATGGCTGTGAGTTATTTGCACAAAGTCCTCTGTGAGTTTTATAAGTCAGTCTAGAAGCCAAATAATTGAGGCAGTTTAATTTTAGCTTCTCATGTCTCCTTATAAAAGTTAGCTGTTTATGAGAAATCTAAAAATTTCCTTTTCCCCAGAAAAAATCTCTTTCAGGCCTGAAATAGTCTCATGTGGTGGCATACTCGTGGGGTATTACACGTGAGGTCGATCAAAGGACTTGTCCCCAGTGTGATGTCCTTAAAATTACGCCTGAAACTTCAGTGTGAGCATTAGGCTGGCTCATCTCAGGAGTTCTCTGCATTTAATTCAGAAACTGAAGGATTCAGTGCCCACATAAGCTGTGTATTCCTGACCTCACCTTTGCAGCAGGCAGCCATTTACACAAGCACTCTTGGTTTCCAAGAGTGGGAACTGAGCGTGGGTGCTTGGGGGCCTACTTCTATTCCTCTAATGCTGTTCATATCCCTGGGACTGCAGATCATAGCATCAGCCCAAAACTGAGCCATATCCATGAGAGAAAGGCATTCTTTGATGTTCACCAGAGAGCAGGGCAGGAATTCTGACAAAATCTATGGGTAGATTAAAGCAAAGCATATCATATTCTTTTTCAAATGTATTAATGGTGCTCCATGACCAATGGTAGGAAGTTGGAGCTCTTTAGCTTGACATTCAAAGCCCTCCATGAACTGGCCCACTGACCTTCCTGGAGCTATTTCTTACTTTTTTGCTCCTTGCACTGTTTTCTGTTTGCATGGATATAGCCTTTTCTCCAAATCCATACACTCCTTCACAGCCATGTACCTTTGCAGTGCTATTTCCTTTGCCTGGAATATGCTTCCCTGTTTCTTCCATCCCTCCAATTCCTACTCTCTTCAAGGACCAGGTCGAATGCCGCATCTGTCTCCTCACTTATCTCCCAGCCACCTTATTTGTCTGCATTTTGTAATCTTTATTGTATGAGTTTATATGTCTGTATCTAACTAGACTGCAATTTCTGTGAAGGTAGGGGACATGTTGGACCCATCTCCCTAGGACAACATAAAGCCTTGTGGTTGGAAAGCTCTGGAATCCAGAAAGCTTGATTTGGTTCATGTCCCAGCTCCAGTGCATATTAGCTGTGCAGCCCAGAACAGGTATTTATACTGGGCTTTACCTTCAGATTTTACATTTATAAAATGAGGATGACTGAAGTAGAAACTTCATAAGGAGATAACAGAGGTGCAAGAAATGCACTTAAAGATCTTGGCATATAGTAAATGCTTAATAAATGTCAGCGATATTGATGGAATTGTCATTTATTCACAGCACCCAGCATGTTTCCTGATACATAGCAGGTGGTCAATTAACATTAGTTACATAAACATTCATTGCATAATATCATCATAATTCAAATGAGTACCTGAAATATCTAAGTATTTTGGGTATTTTTAACAGTGTCCAAGTGTTCAGATAACTAAATCGCAGTCATCCATGCACTGAGTTTTCTCTGTCAGCCAGAAACCAGGGGGTTTGAATACTACACGCATCCTGCATGAACCCCTTGCAGGGGTCCTAGTGGAACTCTGGCAGTCATGACTCGTGGGGCTCTGAAATCTCTTGCTTCCTTTTCTTCATCTGACTTTAGATTTTTGTGACTTTTTCACTGTATCCTAGGGAATTTTAAATACAAATTATCACATCACTGAAATATTTTGCTATGACAGCTGCTGCTTTGTGCAGCAAGATTTCAGTTTCCAGAAAAAAATGACAAGTGCACTTAGAGATACTGGTGATAGGCTTGGGGAGCGTGAATGCAAAGGCACTCTTTGAGAACTAAATGCACTTAAAAATAATAATAATGCTAATTCGTCTTAGATTTTGATCTGTGTCATTGGGTTCTACTATTTTACATGAGTGTTAAAATGCACATATGAAGGGCTTTATGTTGATAGCATGTTGATGTTAAAACTTTATATACCTATAAAGTTTAATTTATAAATTAGGCACAGTAAGAGGTTAGCAACAATAACTAATAATAAAATAGAGCAATTATAACAATATACTGTAATAAGAGTTATGTGAATGTGTTCTCTCTTCTCTCTCTCAATACATCATATTTTACTGTAGTCACCGCAGACCATTGCTGACCACAGGTAACTGAAACTGTGGAAAGCAAAACTAGGGATAAATCGGGACTACTGTATCTGATAAAACTGAGGGTGCAAATTCTCAGAAATTGCATCTCAAGTTGTATTATTTAGAGAAGTAGTTTCTCTATTTTTTTGGTCATATACCTCATCAGTTAAAAATTTTTAGCATGTACTCTTATTATAAGTATTGTTTTTATGTATAAATTATGTGCATATATCCCTATTCTTATGTATAGTATGATTATTATTAAGACATATAAGATGAAAAATTTTAAATGATGTCTTTAAGAAATACAAATAGAATTTTAGCATTTTTTTACTGTAACTCTATGGATTGTCAAACAATCTCCTTGGAATGTACATGCCCCACTTTGGAGACACTGCATTAGCTAAATTATATATATATATATAAAGAAGCAGGAGTTATCAAATATGTGGCAATGAAAGATCAAAAACAACCTAATATCTGTCAATACTGGAATCGATCAATAATCATACAATTTTTACAAAATGAAAAATTAAATACAATTATAAAAAGAAAAATTACAGAATATTCAGTTAGTGTACCATACACTTAAATTCTATAAGCAGGCAAAACACTGTATTTTATGTTGCTTATGGATTTACCTGTGAAGTCAAGGTAGAGCCACACAAATGGATAGCAGTTTTCTCCCAGGAGAAAAGGGGAATAGAGTCAGAGAGGGTCATTAAGGAGTCATTAAGTAAATTTAATTTCTCATTCAGCTGTCAGTTTTATTGCTGCTTCTTTGGAGATAGTTTTCTTTTTATTCTCTCTCTGTCTACTTAGAAGTTTCTTTCTGTCTTTGGTTTTCAATAGCCTGATTATGATTGCCCAGGTTTTTTGCTTATTTGTTTCTCCTTAGGGTTTGGAGTACTTCTTGAACCGGTAGCTTTTCATCAATTTTGGAAGATTATTGACTGTTGCCTTTTCAATGTTGCCTTTGCTTCATTCTCTCTCTCCTTTCCTTCTGGTTCTCTAATGACATGCCTTGAGTTCTTGAATCACATCTCATGCTTGTGTCTCCTGTATTTTTTTCGATATTTCTCATGCTTTTCTCTTCATGCTTAAATCTGGTTATTTTTTACCAAACTGTCTTCTTGATCACTAATCCTCTCTTCAACAGCATCTAATCTGCTGATAATGAATTCATTGGGTTATTATTTTTCACTTCTAGACTTTCCATTTTGTTTAGATTTCAGGTCTCTAGTAAAAATCATCAACTTGTCATATCTTTACTTGAAAATATTAATCACAGTAATTTTAATGTCCATGTCTGATCATCTCAATATACAAATCTGCTGTGGGTCTCTTTCTGCTATCTGTGGGGTGTTTTTAAATTTTCTTTCTGGCCATTTGTTCTTTTTTCTTCTGGAATGCTTGTTAAGTTTTGATAAAATATCAGGCATTTTGTGTGAAAAAATGTCAGATAATCTTCCAGAAGAGGAAGAAAATATTACCCAAATCCTCAGATTATCTGATATTTTGCTTCTGGTGAAGATATTCTCAATTCAATCTGAGACTGAGCTGATTAGAAACTGGGTTTTAGTCCTTGGGAGGCCTGGTCTCTTTCTGTTTTGTACTTTCTCCTTGATTTTAACTTCGGGGGCCCCTCTTTTGCCCTCAAGGCAGTGGCTGAGGTGTAAGTGACAGCAAGCTGAGGTGAAAAGAAGCTGAGCTGAGGTGAAAAGAAGCTGGGCAGAGCTTTTGGCACTTTTACAGATCTTGATGTATGCAAAAGCTGAAGGTCTGGGCCTGCCAAGGGACATGAGTACTAGTGAATGCACTAGACTTCTGGTCCAAACATCTCAAGAGCTGTAAAGTTTAATATGAAGACAGAATAACCATAATCCAAAGAATATAATCTCATTAGAAGAGCATAGTATTTTCTGTTCTTACATGGATTAAGTAGAGAATATATTTGGTTTAGGAGTCAGGCATCCTTAACTTTATATTCCAGCTCTGCCATTGACCAGCTCTATGTTAGAGGGCACATGCCCTCCCCCTCTCTGAGACTCAGTTTCACCAACAGTTAAAGAGGGGCTAAGATCCTTGTCTCATAGAACAAGGTGAGATTTTAACACAATGTCATCTCAAAAGCCCCTAGTTGGCCAGGCACGGTGGTTCACACTTGTAATCCCAGCACTTTGGGAGGACAAGGTGGGCAGATCACCTGAGGTCAGGAGTTCGAGACCAGCCTGACCAACATGGTGAAATATTGTCTCTACTAAAAATACAAAAATTAGCCAGGAGTGGTGGTGGGTGCCTGTAATTCCAGCTACTGGAGAGTCAGAGGCAGGAGAATTGCTTAAACCCAGGAGGCAGTGAGCTGAGACTGCATCATTGCACTCTAGGCTGGGCAACAAGAGTAAAACTCCATCTCAGAAAAAAAAAAAAGCTCCTAGCACAGTAATCACTCAGTAGACAGAGGGATCCCTCAACAAACAACATGATTTTGAGGAGCTGATCTTTGATAATCCATAGGAAGAGCTTACAAAATGCACTGATTCAATAACATCTGTGATGGCAGATACTCCCCCTGATTGCTTAATGAGAATGTTTCCCAAAGTGTGCTGTTTGGTACCTATATTAGAAAAGTGCTCAGACACACATATGCACACGAAAACTCACACGTTTTCCTGTACAAACAAGTTTGGGAAACATTGTAGCTGACACAATTAAACAGGTGTTTATTTTACTTTTTATTGCAAAGTATCTCAGAGCCTTTAACATGGGAATCCACTTTGTAATGTGCAAGATGGAAAGCATCAAAAGCATTTCCCATGTTTATTTGACCAGGACATTTTCTTGGTGGAGCCCCTATTGGGGAAATGTTGCAGGAACACCAGTCTATACAACACTTTGCCATTTGCAAAGTTTTTCCATGCATGTTCTCATTTGCCTCTCACAGTGATATTATGAAGGAGATGAGGAATAGACGAAGCTCCTCACTCTCACTTTGGAGATAAGAAATCAGATTATCAAAGAGTTTAACTTGCCCACAGTCCCACCACTAAGGAATAACAAGGCCAGTTGAGATTCTGACTCATGGGTATACGCCCTTTCCATGGCCCTGCTGCCTCATGATGGGATCAAAGCCACGTGGCTGGAAAATGGCAAGACGAGAATTCCAACCTGTTTCTTCTGAACTCAGCTCCTGTATACTGTCGCTATACCAAGCTTCCTTGTGTGTGTAGGTGAGAGAGGGAAAGTTGTATAGTAAGCCGTCATTTAATTGACTTGTTTCCCTTGTCAACTAGCAATTCTGATGTTACTTTATGCAGAAAATTTGTAAACCTTTATGAGATGTGGAGCCGTGACCATTTCGCAGGCAGTGCATGGAGAATGTAAGCAATCAGAGGGCAACTCAATCAAGGCAGGGTCAGTGGAAGAGGACAGACTTGTGTGCTATTTGGAAAATAGCATGCTGATGGATTTTAATATTCACAATGCCAGTAATTTTCCCATGCTTTTAGAAATATTTGGTCATTTAATGGCCTGATTAATTCTTGGTACCTGTTTTTAATCTCTAAGGTTTAGATTTCATTTATTCATTCAAAAATTAGTTTTGAGATGCTCTCTCTGTGTTTACAGCTGTGTTCTGAGCACATTGAGAAACAGAAAACAACTCTATCCTCAAGGACTTTGCAGCCCGTGGTGGAGACAGACAGACAAGCAGACACCATGAAGTAAGCTGAATGCTATGCTAGCAGGAACACAAGAGGCTCATGGAGGACCACAGAAGTGCCTAACTAGTTTGGGAATGATGGGGAAGGCTTCTTAAAACAAATCCCAAATTGAGAACTGAAGGGTAAGTGGGAATTAGTTAAGCAAAACCAGGTTAGAAGGAAGAGTGTCAAAACTGCAGAGAACATAATTTTCAAAACTTCTGAAGGTGAAAGAGCACATAACAGGGATCAGTTTCCTGGGGTTCCGTAACACAGTACCACAAAACAGAGTGGCCTAAACAGCAGAAATTAATGTCTCGTGGTTCTGGAGGGTAGAAGTTCAAGATCAAAGTTGTCTGGATTGGTTCCTTCTGAGGACTCGGACTCTGAAGAAGAATCTGTTCCATCCCTCCTTCCTAGTGTCTGGTGGCTTGCTGGCCATCCCTGGCATTTCTTAGCTTGTAGACACATGGCTCTGATCTCTGCTTTCCTCTTCATGTGATTCTCTCTTGCTTGCTCACTGTGTGTGTGTGTGTGTGTCTGGGTGTGTGTCTGTGTATGTCTCCCTTCTGCAAGTATCTGTCTCTATGTCTTCATATTTCCTGTTTTATAAGGACATCAGTCATTGGATTAGAGCATACTCAACTAAATTTTAACTTGATTTTCTCTGTAAAGACTATCTTCAAATAAGGTCACATTCTGAGATACTAGGAGGTAAGACTCCAACATATTTTTTCTTGGGGAGTCACAATTCAACCCATAACAGTCTGCCTTCTGGCACCCCAAAATCCATGTCCTTCCCACATGCAACACCACCATGACATCCCCAAAAGCCTTCATCAGTCCAGCATCAACTCTAAGTCTCAAATCTTGTTTAAACATCATCAAGTCAAAATCCCAAATCTCATCATCTAAATCACCCAGAGAAGATATGAATGAGACTCAGCACATGATCTATTCTGTGTCAAAATTTCTTCCTATCTGCATACTTGGGAAAATAATAAGTTATTTATCTCCAACATGTGAGATGGGAAAGGCAGAGGATAGATATTCCCATTCCAAAAAAGGGAAATTAGAAGGCCAAAAGGGGTCAGGGGTCTGAAGCATGTTGGAAACCCAGCTTTTAAGGCTTCAGGATGATCTTCTTTGTCTCCATATTCTGTGGAGAATCAGCTGCCTGACAGCCTTCCTTCCTTATGTCTCAACTCTGTCCACTTCAGTCCAAGCTGGCAGTTTCTTCTGAGATGGTTGAGGATGCACAAGTCATAGGCCTCGTCTCTTTAGCTGACAGTGTCTAGACACATCCTTGGTGTTCTCTCCAGAGCACACTTTATTATTTTTTGCAATAGGTATAGACTGAGAGTTTCTCAAATCTTCAAGTTCTGATTCTTTTATGCTTAATAATTTCTTCTTCATTTCTATTCTCTCAGGGCCTTAATAACCTCAAATTAAACTCGGTTTTTTTCTGTACAAACCCTATCCCTAAATAAGGTAATACCCTAAGATCCCAAGATACTAAGGGTTAGAATTCTTGTATATATATATTTGGAGAGGGCACAATTCAACCTAACAACATGCTTAAGGAAGCAAAATGTCTGGAGGCTAGACTGTGCAAATTGCTCATATGACTTAAGAGTTGACACAACCAATGATGGAGTTTGTATTGGGTCCCATTTGTGTTAGTTTAAATATTCTGTGGAAGAGGAAAAGGGTTAGTGATATGGCCAGTGCTTTACCAAGGGCAAGCCACTGAGAGAAGAGGAACTTAATGATTTACCTTACAGCAACGTCTGGAAGTTTGGGTGGAGAAAGTAAAGATGCTTGACGGGAAGAGGGGGAGCAGGTCTTGTGCAACATGGCCTTTGAACTTTGCCTCCAGGGGGATCTGAATTTTACCTAGCACTGGTTACAGGGGAGCATGGACTTGGCTGATGCCTGAGACTTCCTTTCCATTAGCAGGACAGGCACTGGCTTGGAAAACTGCCTTTGGCAGAGTTTTTCTGTTTATGTTTTTGTTTTACTTTTCCATGAAAATTAATATTTGTTAAGGAATAAATAGTTTGGGGAATGATATTCATCATTTCTTTAAGATGTATTGTATAGAAATTAATATTGAAAACACTCAAATACAAGATGTTTATTACTTTCTTTTTAATTTTACTTCAAGTTCTTGGATACATGTGTAGAATGTGCAGGTTTGCTGCACCTATCAACCAATCATCTAGGTTTTAAGCCCCACATGCATTAAGTATTTGTCCTAATGCTCTTCCTCCCCTTGGCCCTCAACCCCCGACAGGCCCCAGTGTGTGATGTTCCCCTCCCTGTGTCCATGTGTTCTCATTGTTCAACTCCCACTTATGAGTGAGAACATGCAGTGTCTGGTTTTCTGTTCCTGTGTTAGTCTCCTGAGAATTATGGTTTCCAGCTTCATCCATGTCCCATTGATTACTTTTTAAAGATAAACTACATAAGGTAATTTTAGATGTCAAAAATATTGTGAAGATGGTACAGGGCTTCCATATATTCCAAATACAGTTTCCCCTCTTATTAACATCTCACATTAGTATGACATACTTTGTTAAGATTAATAAGCCATTATTGATAGATTTTTGTTAACTAGAGCCCATATTTTATTCAGATCTCCTTAATTTTAACCTACTGTCCTTATTTTGTCCTATGATTCAATGCAGGATATCACATTACATTTATTTGTCAAATCTTCTTAGACTCCTCTTGGCTATGATGGTTTCTCAGAGTTTTCTTTTCCCTTTTTTTTAATTCTTCTTCCTTTTTTTTTTTGAGATGGGAGTTTTGCTTTTGTCACCCAGGCTGGAATGCAGTGGCGCGACCTCGGCTCACTGCAACCTCCCACTCCTGGGTTCAAGCAATTCTTCTGCCTCAGCCTCCTGAGTATCTGTGATTACAGGCACCCACCACCATGCCTAGCTAATTTTTGTATTTTTAGTAGACATGGGGTTTTGCTATGTTGGCCAGACTGGTCTCGAACTCTTGACCTCAGGTGATTCGCCCTCCTCAGCCTCCCAAAGTGCTGTGATTATAGGTGTGAGCCACCACACCCAGCCAAGGTTTCTCAGACTTTTCTTATTTTTGATAACCTTGATGGTTTTGATAACCTTAATGGTGCTAATCAGGTAAATTACAGGAAACCCTACTATCAAGATTAGTCTGTTACTTTTCTCAGGAACAGACTGGGTTCTGTGTTTGGGGGAGGAAAATGACAGAGGTAACATGCCATTTTCATCACATCCTATCAAGGCTTCTCACTGTGATGGTGAATGGAGCACCTGGCAGGGCTGGTGCTTCACTTTCCTCACTGTGAAGTCACTCATCGCCCCTCCCCTTTCCCTGCTGTACCCTTTGGAAGGAAACCAGCAAGCATAGCCCATACTCAGTGAGTGAGGAATCATCTCCCACCCGCTTGGGGGAAGAATATTTACAAAAATTACTTGGAAACTTTTGCCTGGGAAATCTGCCAATTCTTCCCCATTTATTTATTCAATCATTTATTTTTATCAGTAGGATCTTGTGGATATTTATTTAATACTTTGGGATATAATCCAACACTACTTTATTTTTTGTTGTTGTTGCAGATCTAGTTGGAGTATATGGAAAGGCTGTGGTCAGCTTTGTAAGAAACTGCCAAACTGTCTTTCAAAGTGGCTGTACCATTTTGCATGTTCACTGGCAATGAATAAGCATCCCTGTTGCTCCACGTCCTCAACAGAATTCGGTGGTATCAGTGTTCGGGGTTTTGCCCATTCTAACAGGTGTGTAGTGATTTCTCATTACGGTTTTAACTTGCAATCCCCTATTGACTTTGCATTTGCATTTAGTTGTATGATTCATTTTGAGTTAATAATTTTGAAAAGTTTAAGATCTGTGTCTGTATTCACTTTTTTTTTCATATAGACCTTAAGTCATTCTGGTACTCTGTGGAATAGACTATCCTTTCTTTATTGAATTGCCTTTGCTCCTTTGTCAAAGATCAGTGTTAGTGTAGGTCTTTCTCTTGGCTCTCTCCTCAATTCCATTTACCCATGCATCTTTTCTTTTGCCAAAACCATGGCCTTTATTACTGCAGCTTTATAGCAGGTCTCTAACTTGGTCTCTCTTCTTCAGTATTGTATTGGCTATTTTCTGTCATTTGCCTTTATGTATAAACTTTAGAATCAGTTTGTTAATTTTATAAAATGTCAAAAATTCTTGCTGAAGTTTTGATTGGGATCATGTTGAATCTATAGAACAAGTTGGGAAGAACTGACATCTTAACAATATTGAGTCTTCCAATCCATGAATATGGAATATCTCTCCATTTATTTAGATCTTCTTTAATTTCAAGTATCAGAATTTATAGTTTTCAGTATATAGATCTTGGACATATCTTGTTAGATTTATGTCTCTTCTTTTTTCTTTGGTGCTATCGTAAATGGCATTTTTTAAAAATTTCATTTTTCATTTGTTTATTACTGGTATACAGGAAACAACCGACTTTTGTATATTAACTCTTCTTGTATCACATGAAATCACTAAAATCTCTTACTAGTTCCAAGGGACTTTTAATGATTTGCTGAGATTTTCTACATAGACAATAATGTCATCTGCAAATAAAGACAGTTTTAGTTTTTCTTTTCCAATTTACATACCTTTGATTTTTCTTTCTTTTCTTATTGCACTAGGTAGAACTTTCAGTTCTATATTAAATAGAAGTGGTAAGAGAGAACATCTGTGTCTTATTCATAATCTTAGAAAAAAAATCCACTTCTTCATAATTAAATATGATATTTGTCATAAGTTTCTATGGGTGTATTTTTATTAAATTAAGGAAATTTCCTTCTATTTCTACTTTGCTATGAGCTTTTATTATGAATGACTTGGATTTTGTACAATGCTTTTTCTTCATCAGTTGGTGTGATGATATGATTTTCTTTCCTTAGCCTGTTGATATGGTGGATTATATTAATTGAGTTTTGAATGTTGAACCAGTCTTGTATACCTGGAATAAACTCCACATTTTTGGTGTGTAATTCCTTTTTTTTTTTTTTAAACAGAGTCTTACTTTGTCGCCCAGGCTGGAGTGCAGTGGTGCAATCTGCAACCTCTGACTCCCAGGTTCTAGCAATTCTCGTGCCTCAGCCTCCCAAGAAGCTGGAATTACAGGTGTGTGTCACCATGCCCAGCTAATTTTTGCATTTTTAGTAGAGATGGGGTCTTGTCATGTTGGCCAGTTTGGCCTCAAACTCCTAACCTCAAGCGATCTGCCGGCTTGGCCTCCCAAAGTGCTGGGATTACAGGCATGAGCCACCACACCCAGCCTGTAGCATCTAATTCTTTTTATACATTATTGAATCTCATGTACTGTGATTTTTTGAGTATTTTTGCATCTGTGTTTATGATAGATATTGGTCTGTAGGGTTTTTTTGTGATGTCTTTATCTGGTTTTGCTATTAATGTTGGCTCACAGAACAAGCCAGTACATGTTCTCTTTGTGTCTATTTTCTGGAAGAGATTGCAGATAATTGGTATTATTTTCTTCTTAAATGTTTGGTAGAATTCACCAGTGAAAACCATTTGGGCAGGTGCGTTCTTTCCTGGAAAGTTAATTATTGATTTAATTTTCTTAATAGACATGGGTCTACTCAGATTATGTATTTTTCTTTGCATGAGTTTTGACAGTTTCATCTTTCAAAGTTCATTCACTTACGTTATCCATTTTATAATTGATCCACTTCATCTAAGTTACTACCGAATTTATAAGCATAGAGTTGTTCATAGCATTTCTTTATCTTTTTAATGTTCATGGGATCACTAGCAATAATCCTTCTTTCATTTCTGATATCAGTAATTTGTTACTTCTCCCTCTCTCTCTCTCAAACTGGCAGGAGGTATTTCAAGTTTATTAATTTTTTTTCAAAGAATTAGATTTAGATTTTCTTTTGTTTTCCTGTTTTCAGTTATTTTGATTTCTGCTCTAATTTTTATTATTTTGTTCCTTCTGCTTGGTCCAAGTTTAAACTGCTTTTCTTTTTCTAGTTTCCTCAGCTTAGGATGTTGACTTTAGATCTTTCTTCATTTGTAATATATGTATTTAATGCTATAAATTTCTCTTGAAGGACTGCTTTTGCTGGATCACACTAATCGATAGTTTCTCTTGAGACATCTTCTTTGACCCTGATACTTTTTTAGAAATGTGTATTTTACTCTCCTAATATGTGAATATTTTTCAGATATCTTTCTGTTATTGTTTAGTTTAACTCCATTGTGATTTGAATACATATTTTGTACAGTTTCTATTCTTTTACATTTAAGATGTCTATTGAGTGTCTATTTAAGATTTCCATTACCTTGAGTGTGGTGTATGTTAGTGATTGTTCTGTGTGAGCTTCAATAAAATAAGCATTCTGATATTGTTTAATGGAATATACTGTACATGTAAATTAGATAAAGTTGATCGATAGTGCTGTTTAACTATATCCTTACTGATTTTCTGTCTGCTTGGGCTAGAAGTCACTGACAGAGAGAAACTGAAGTTTCCAAACATAAGAGTGAATTTACATATTTCTCTGTTTGGTCCTTTCAGCTTTTGCATCATGTATTTTGATGTTCTTTTATTAGGTGCATACATATTTAGAATTATGATGGCTTTTTGGAGAACTGACCCCTTGGTTATTATGTAATCTCCCTCTTTATCCCTAATAGTTTTCCTTGTTCTGAAGTTTGGTTTGTCTGAAATTAATATAGCTATATCAGCTTTCTTTTGATTAGTTCTAGTATCATGTATCTTCATCCTTTTACTTTTAACGTATATAAGTTTTATATTTAAAGTGAAATTCTTACAGACAGTATGGTTGGGTATTTTTTTTACCCTTTCTTACAATCTGTCATTTCATTCATTTAACTGATGTTTTTAGGTTATTCACACTTAATTATTGATATATTATATTAATACATATCAGGCTTATAATTGCATCTATTCATTGCATTTGTTTACTTCTTTTTCTGCCTTCTTTGATCTTAATTTAGCATTTTATATAATATGTTTTAATGTTCTTTTCATTATATCAATTAGATTATTTTAAACATTTTGCTAATGATTGCCTCAGAGTCCCCAGCATAATATTTTATTTGTCAGTATGTAACAACCCTATTCTGCTTCATGGGTAATAAAGACATCTTATAATAGATTAGTTCCAATTCCTCCCTCTCATCTCTTGTGATATTGCTGCCACTCATATTATCTATATGATATAATCACTCAATATATCATTACTATTATTTTAAATTTATCTTTGCACCAACATGGAAGGAGCTGGAGGGTATTATCCTAAGTGAATTAACACAGAAACAGAAAACCAAGTACTCCATGTTCTCACTTGTAAGTGGGAGCTAAACACTGAGTATACATGAACACCAAGAAGAAAACAATAGGCACCAGGCCTTCTTGAGGGTGAAGGATGGGGGAAGGGTGAGAACTGAAAAACTATCTGTCAGGTACTATGCTGATTACCTGGGTGACAAAATTATCTGTATGCCAAAGCCCAGACACACAATTTACCCATGTAACAAACCTGCACATGTACCCCTGAACCAAAGATAAAAATTGGAAAAAAATTACCTTTTAGATAAATTAAGAATAAGATAAATAAAAAATATTTTATTTTACCTGTATGTATTCTTTTCTCAGTGCTCTTCATACTGTAGTCTGACTGTCATTTTCCTTCTCCCTGAAGAACTCATGTTCACATTCCTTGAAGGTTGAGCCTACTACTGCTGATTTCCCACTATTTTTGTTTGTCTATGAAAGTATATATATTTTTTGCTCTTGGAAGGATATGGAAGGATATTTTCATGGATTATAGATTTCTAGATGGGTGTCCTTCTTTCTTCCCTTCCTTCCTTCTTTCCTTTCTTTCTTTCTTCTTTCTTTTTGTTTCTTTTTTTTTCTTTCAACACTTTAAATACTTCACTCTCTTCTTGCCTGGATATGTTCTTAAGAAACGTCTGCTATAATTATTACATCAATAATATTGAGAGTGGAGTATTTAAACGGTAGAGAGCTTCCCCTTCTTGCTTCTTTCAAGAGTTTTCTCTTTTCGATTTTTTGCCACATAAATACTATATGTTTAGTTATATACATATATATATATATTTGTGTGTCTATTTATGTATCTGTGTGTGTGAGACAGAAAGCAGTAGATATATATATATTCTTAGTTATATACATATACATATATACATGTGTACATTTCTCCAATATACTAGAGATCTATTCCAGTATTATATATATCCTTAATTATATACATACATACATACATATGTGCTTCTTCAATATACTGAAGCAGATCTCCAATATGCTGGAGCAGCTCTCCAGCATATTGGAGAGACATGTATATATATATATATACACATATATATATATATATATTTTTTTCCTGCTTTCTGTTCTCTGAGCTTGCTTGATTTGTGGTTTGATATCTGTTATTAAGTTAAAAAATTCTCAGCCACTTCTGATAATACTTCTGTCCTACTTTTTCTTTTCCCTCTGGTGTTCCAATTATGTACATTCTACAACATTTGAAACTCTCCCACAGTTCTTGGGTGTTCTGTTATGCTTGTTTTCATTCTTTTTTTCCATTTGCATTTTAGTTTGGGAAATTTCCATTGACTTATCTTCAGGTAACTAATTCTTTCCTTGGCTGTGTCTTCTGTTGATGAGTGATTCAAAGGCATTCTTCATTTCCATCAGACTGTTTTTTATTTCTACCATTTCCTTTTGATTCTTTCCAAGAGTTTCCATTTCTCTGCTTACATTACCATCTATTGTTTCCTATTGGTTACTGTCTCCATTAGAACCTTCACCATATTAATTATATTTATTTTAAATTTTCTGTATGGTAATCCTAACATCTGTGTCACTTCTGAGTCTGGTTCTGATGCTTGTTTTACCTCTTTAGAATTTTTTCCTTCCCTTTTGTAATACCTTCTAATTTTTGTTGTTGTTGAAATCCAGTCATGTTGTATTGAGTAACAGGAACTGAGGTAAATAGACTTTTAGTGTGAGAGTTTATGCTCATCTAGTAAGAAGTTGTGCTGTGTTTAATGTTTCCTGTAGGTATAGTTGCCAAAGGCTTCCAGCTCCTCCACTTTTTGTGTCATCCCCCTTGTTCTGTTTGTACTTTCCTGAGCACTCCTCCCCAGAGAGAGTAGGTACAAACACACTCTTTCAAATGCACTCCTTCAGTTGCCGTCTGCTGTTCCTGCACTGGACCCCTGTGGGTGTGATGTTGAGGTGTGAAGAGGGAAAGCCTTCTATAGTTTTATAATTAAATCCTAGCCTCTTAGTGGGCCTTTCCACAAGTGCTGACTCAGTGGTAGAGCTTCCCCCTCCCTCCTTATATGAAAGAAGAAGGCTAGTGAGATGCTGGAGTGCAGGCAATGCCTTTTGGAAAGATGGGACAAGGCTCTGGTAATCATTTTCCCGGGAAAGTGGGACATTTTTATGCAGGAAGCTCTGGGTTTATGTCAGAAGGATTAATTTACCCCTCTCTCTGCCAGAGCCACTCAGGGATATTTATTGGCTGTTCACCATAAGAACCTGGTAGGGTTCTTGCCAGTAAAACCTAGGAAAGTATGTGGTTCTTCTGTGGCTCCCAAGAGTGTCTCCTCCCATTTGAGTGCTGTGCTCAGTGTATTAGTTTGCTAAAATTGTCATAGCAAAGTGGCACAAATGAGGTGGTTTAAACACTTGAATTACTTTTCTCATGATTCTGGAGGCAAGAAGTGCAAGATCAAGGTGCCATCAGGGTCAGTTTCCCTGAGGGCTCTCTCTTTGGCTTGTAGATGCTTGTCTTCTAGCTCTTTCCTCACATATCTGCCCACTCAACTTGTTTGTGTCCTTATTTTCTGTTCTTATAAGAACACATCATATTGGATAACGGCCTACCCTAATAATCTAATTTAACCTGAATAAACTCTTAAAAGACTCTACTTCCAAATACTATCCCATTCTGAAGTACTAAGGATTAGGATGTCAACATATAAATTTTAGGGGGCAAAATTCAGCCCATAGCACTCAGTTCCTAGCAATTCAATGAAGTCATAGTTCATGGCTCCAGTAGTTTCTGCTCCAGGTGTGCAGATCTTAGCTGTGACTGGCTCTGGATTAACTTGTCCCTTCAGACTTCAGGGTTACAGTTTGCTCTGCAGTCTCCATTCTCCTGTAAGAATGAGAATGATGACTTCCAAGCCCTTCATATATCAGAGCTGAAACCAGGTGTCTGGCAGAGTTCTTGAAGACCTTCGCAAGTCCTCTCCCCTTTGGAGCCCCACTAATGAAATCATTATTCCCCACAGCACCTATCACAATATGACATTTTTGTATTTAATAACTTGCTTTGTGTTGGTGATTTGTATGTCTCCACTCACTATACCAGAGACTCCATCAGGGCCGGAACTGTGTCTCTTTGGTCCTCTGCTGAATCACCATTGTGCAGTACATAGTGGATAACAAGTAGTGGTTAAATGTATGTATGAAGTAAGTCATTAAAACAGAGCTGCATCTCACTTTAATGTCTTTTTCAATAGAAGAAAATAAAAATTTATCTTCAATGTCATTATTATATATTTTGATTCTAAAATTTTCTCTTTGTACTGTTGAGCCATTAAAATGCTTTTGTTGGGTTTTTAAGTCACTGCTGTGACAAGGCCTCAGCTTTCGAGTCCAGAGCAGTGCAGAGTTATGCATCTGAAGCTTAGGGGTGGTCCCAGAATGGGGCCTGCAGAATGAAGCCAAACTCCCTAACCCTTCAAGTTGGGGGCTTCTCTTATGTCTATCTCCTGCAACTTCCTTCCCTATACTCTGTGCATTCATCACATCAGAGGCCTCTCCCTTTTTTGAATTCACCATATTCTTTCATATCTCCAGATCTTTCCTTTCTTCCCTTTCCAGGCAGGAAAGCCCAAGCCACCACTCAGCCTTCCAAAACCAGCTCAGGTACCACTTTGTTGGTACAGCTTGCCGGAGACTTTTGGCAAGCCCCGTCACCTCCTGCTGTGTGTTCCTTCGATCTCTGTGGGTGAGCACACTCATCCCAGCACCGAACTGGAATCCTCTCTCACCTCTTCTACATCACAACCATGAACCTTTGAGAGTAGGTAGAGGCTGCTTAACTCATCTTTCCATCTGGAGGGTCTCTTGGATGGAAAATAAGAGTTGAACTCAGACTCTAAGAATCTCTTTACCATTTCTCCTGGTTGCTTTCTTCTGCTTTTCACTAACTTTGGGCAGAAATAGCAAACTAAAAGGATCCCTCTCTCCTAAACTATTGTCAGGTCATCCTATAGTTGTTTTGCTCTGAAATTCAGTGTGAAAACCTGCCCCCTGCAAAGCTCTGTCTTTTTAGAGCTTCAGCATTACTGCCTTGACATATATTATTCAAACATTTCTGAAAACATGTTCCCATGCTTGTTCTTGTTCCCATCAACCAGACAACTGTGTTTATGGAGAGGAACTAAATTTAGTTTCCTCTGTAGAAGTTTAAGTGCCATTTAGAGCAGCTACACAACTAATTTGAGGTGGCAGTTCCAGCCTTGCGTAGAAGGTGCCAGCACAGCAACGTGGAGTTTGAACATGTCAGTCAATTTCTTCTTCATCCCATACAGGCTGTGGTCATCACTAGTTGCTTTGGTCTTTCATCGTCTGCAAAACACCTAGCATCATATTCTCTGCAGGGTGTAATGCACAATAGGTAGTAGAAATCTCAGTCCTAAACCCCAGATGTGTCAGAAATAGCACTTTCTTTTCCATAACGTCATTGAGTTTTTGACTCTAAGTCTCCAATCTGACTGACTGCTAGAAAATTTAACTTTGGGCTTCCTTGTCATCCCCATCAAACACTTATGCAGTGTCTAGGCATCTTAGGGTCGGGAGCCTGGAGTGGATGAGGGGTAGGAGGCAGAGTTGCTTGCCTTCGGTTGGCAGTCTGTACAGGCTACTGCTGGGTGAGCCCTCGTCCCTGTGCTCAGCTCCACTCAGGCTCTGTGGCCTTGCTACTTTCCTTTGATGCTTGTATGCTCTCATTTATTCCTTTTGGCCATTTCTCTGTGGCCTTGCTGACTCCCTGCTGTTACATCTGGGAAGCAGTGTTCAAGTTACTTGGACACAACCCACAGAATTCTTTGTCTTTTCTTCCATGCTGGGGGCCTGTCTTCCTATTCTGAGGTTTGGGAAGCTCCATGTCCACAACTTTGGTTACAAGGCTCTGTCATGTCCCATGTGCCCTCCCTTTTAGGTCTTCCACAAAATCTCCTAGCTCTGTTAAGATCCTAGCTTTTGAATACAATAACCAGGGTGTCTTGTAGACCACTTTTGCTTTCTGCCCTGAAACGTACCATCCCCAAGGCAATGAGTCAGCATCCAGCTGGTGACTTAATATGGGAAACAAAAGCAAGAAATGTAGGAAGAAAAATAATATAGATTCATATTTCAAAATATCACATGGCCATAGTCAAAAGGTAGGGGGTACTCAGAGGGGCAGAGAGACTGTTTCTCATTTCAATTTTCATAATATGCTGGACCAAAACTCTCCTGCCAGTGGACTCGCTTTCTCTGCTGTTTCAAATACAATGCAATACTTGGGTTAACTCTCATTGATGGTGACACTAAATTCCTTGTGTTAACCTTCTGTCATTTATGTAAGATGGTTACCATTCCAGAGTAGAAATGTGGGAGAGGGAGTGACAAGTCACAGGCTGTGCTTGTGATGTGCTGATAAGCCTGCCGATTCACTCTCTGATGAATGCTTTGATTACCTGTGCATGACAGACCACGTCTCCCACTCTCTCATCGGAAATGGCTGTCATATCTGTAAGAGTGCTGCACCAGGGAGCTGTTGAGGAGATGACGGTTCTCTACGTGGGAAATGCAAGGGTCTCACAGCCATTTGCTTGGGAGAGGCCAGGCTGCCTCCCAGTGGAGAGCCAGGAAGAATGTGAGGTGGGGAAGGAACGTTGGCTCCAAAGAAAAAGAGATAGTGAAGCACGGCAGAATGTTAAATAGGATTAAAAAGAAAAAAATCCGCTCGGGGAGGTCATCCTCCAAATGTCATAGCCATGGCTTCAGTTTCACTGGGGAAGTTTTCCTGATTCATGGATTCCTCTAAAAAGAATTGGGTTGTGGAGGTCTTTATTCTCTAGCATAGATGGCTTTCATTTCTCCAAGCACAAAGAGGCCACCATCGCTGGTTCAGCCTCTGTCCTTTCAATAAGTAACAAATACAAATATAGATAAGTAAGATAGAGATAAAAACATGATGCAGCTTTCAGATTAGTGGGCTCTCAGAGAAGTTGGACATGAGAAGTGTGTATGTGACCTTCTATATTCATCTCTAATTGCCAGGCCTGAGGAAAGTTTGGGGGTGTTCCTGGGACTCCTAAGGAAGATGTCCCAGGGCACAGTGGCCTTCTTTCTGCATGAAAGAGACCTCAGTTTGAATCCTGATTCTCTGGGCTGTGCAATGTGGGCAACTTACTAAACCTCTCTGAGTTCATTTTCTCATCCACCTTATGAAGTTGATCACAATTGGAAAAGACAATACATGTAAAGTGCATGTGCCATGCCCAGAACAGCGCTTGACTGTTTTCAATAACTTCCTGTGTGTTTGGCATGTGCCAGTTACCATGTTACATGCTTAGCATTCATAATCTTGTTTAAGAGGAATTTGAACCTGAGAAAGTTGGATATACACATACATACATAAAAGAAATTCAACCTCTAGGAATCTGTCTAAAGAAAATAACAGTGTGCACCCAAGGATCCTAATAACAAATATTTCAATATCGTATGAGTGAAAAAAATCAGAAATAACCAATGTCCTACCACAAGGAAATGATGAAGGAGACGGTTACATACCTGTTAAAATGGTGCAGCAATGGAAGACTTAAGGACAAAGAGAGAAATCCACAGTAATGGTAGGTTTCAAAAATCACTTTAAAATTATGTACAGAATGAAGGACTTTTTATTTAAATGTATAAATATATGTCCATAGAAGATGAATGGAATGACACATGTCAAGTGCTGACAGTGACTTCATCCGGATTTGGGTCAAACTGGTTATTTCTGACTTCAGCCTTATACATAGTTGAATTTTCAGCTTCTTCTCAATGACCATCTGCTGTTAAGTAATAAAAACAAAACAACAACAAAAAAGTTATTCAGAACATAAACAATTTAAGTGGTAGACACATTTGCATTCTTTTGATGGTTTTCTCTAGTGCCTGGTGAAAGAACTTGGTAGACAAAGCCTCTGTTTGATTTTAAACTTTTTAGTTAAGCTGTAAGTAGCACATTGGGGAGGCCCGGTAGTGGCCGTTAACCCAATTTTAGAAAAGAGTGTCCTGAGAGAGGCAGGGAACCTGGAATCTTGCTGATGATCAGCCAGTGGGAAACCAGACCTGAGGTCTATTTCGCTGCCAGTGGCTTTTCAGATGCTGTGAGGAAATTTACCGAGGAAGCACCATGTGGATTTCAGGACAGTCAGCTCCTGGAGAATTTGGATACAACTGGTCTGCATCTGACTCTCCCACCTTCCTCCCACCCATTGTAAGAGCTGATTGTCACACTGTCCCATCTTGTGACAGAGCCTTAAAGGAGTGAGGTGGGGTGAGTAAGGCGCATCCTGGAGAAACTTAAATATTTCCAGAAAAAATCGAGTCCCAGGCAAAGTGGGAGGGATGAGTCCTTTTTCCCTGGAAACACTGATAAGTTTTTACATGAAAACGTGTATCTGTTTTTAAAAGTATGAAACATATTACATATTTATATGAATAGAATTGTTATATGTGTGTGTGTGTGTGTGTGTGTGTGTGTGCACTATGCTTTAGTAATTCATTCATCTTGATGCAAATAGCTGTAATTCATTTATTTTTCACAGATGTGTACTATTATAGGGCAAATATAAACCGCAATTTATGTATGCATTTCCTTTTTTAAAACAATTTTTTACTATTACATACAATGCCATTATGAACTGGCACACAAGTACAATCTTACTGAGACTACAGGTTGAGCATCCTTACTCTGAAAATCTGAAATCCGAAATCCTCCAAAATCAGAAAATTTTGAGTGCTGACATAACACCACAACTGGAAAATTTCATATATGAGTACTTAATGCTAACTTTCATGCACAAAAGTATTAAAAAAGTGTATAAAATTACAACCAGGCTATGTATATGAGGTGTATATGAAATAAATGACTTCTGTGTTTAGACTTGGGTCTCAATGCCAAGACATTTTATTATGTATATGCAAATATTCTAAAATCCAGAAAAATTCTAAACCTGAAATTCTTCTGGTTCCATTAATTTTAGATAAGAGATCCTCAACCTGTATATACCCAAGAATAAAATTAAAAGGGTTATAGGGCATATAATTCTTCAAAATAACTAAGTAACACTAAATTGTTTTTCAAATGGTTTTATTAATTTACACCACCATAAGTCTTTTATGACAATTTCTATTTTTCTTTGTTATTCTCCTTGTTAACCTTAGTATAGTCAGACTTTTTTCTTTTGTAATTTTTGCCAGCGTGGTGTGGATGCCTGTGATTTGTACTTTATTACTGCTAATGCAAACCACTGCTTCACTTGTTAATGGGTCATCTGTGTTTACTCTTTCGTGAAATATCTTTCAGATCTTTGTCTATTTTTTCTGCTGGGTTGTTTGCTATTTTCTTATTGGCTCATTAACAATCTTGTTGCATTAGATTGAAGCACTTTATCAGTTATATGTGTTGCCAACGTCTTCTCCAAGTGAGTGGCTTTCCTTTTACTCTTTTGTGATGTTGTCTGATAAACAGTGATTCTTCATTTTAATGTAGTTAAACTTGTAATTCCTTTTCTTTAAGATTTTGCATGTGTTAGTCTTATTTAGAATGTTATTTCCTGTTCTATGATAAGAAATATATTCTATACTGTGTTTTCCGTTTTTGTTCATTGACATCTAAAAATTTAAAAGATTTGTATTTCACATGTAAGTCCTTTTCAATATCAAGGTTTTTCAGTAGTGGTATTAGTGCAGCTTCGGGCTCTGGAATTCTTTGTGTTGGGGAATTCCTTGTGCATCATAGACCTCTCCACACTAGATGTCAGTACCACTACTCCCTCTCCTCACCTCCCAGTTGTGACAGTGAAAATGGTCTCAAGACGTTGCCCTTATACTCCCTGGAGATAGGTTGTCAGATTCAGCAAATAAAAACACAAGATACTGGGTCAAATTGGATTCCATATAAACAACAAATACTTTTTAGTATAAGTAGTGTAATATTTAAGATATAGTTAGATCAAAAATTATTTATTATTTAAATTCAAATGTAACCATATATCCAGTATGTTATCTGGCCATCATACTCAAGTTAGAGGTGGAGGATGTTTTTATTGCCTCTTCTTCACCCCACTGGTGAAGGAGGGATTCAGGCTCTAGGATTGCCAAATCCTAGATGAGGCTGAGGATGAGGATGGCCAAATGTATCACACCTAATACTGGAGAGATGGGCTTGTTAGTCACATATGTTCACAGCCCAGGTGAGAAGAACGCTGCATGCCACACAAGACCACCCAGGGGTTGCATTCGGAAACAGAGTGAACAACCAGGGTCTTTGTAGTATCAAGTGGGTGGGGTGCCCCCTGGTTCTTATGGGAGGATGTATTTGGCTTGTAGGGATTGGACACCTGCTACTCAGGGATAAGCAGAAACTGTGTCTGGTACCTTTGATAAGGAAAGCTTTAGCTAGAATGGTGTGGGGAACTTGCAAGTAGGCCATTCAAGACCCTCTCAATTTTATCAAGGCAGCAACAAATATTAATCCTTAATTTTAGGCCTTCAGTCACAAAGTAGGGAAAAATTGTTCCCTTCTCCCACCCTATTCAGAACCAAATGGAAATTATTTTTGAGCGTGATAATGTTGAAATCTAATTTTATATTACATATACATAATGAATTCTCCCAGCACAATTTATTAAATTGTCTCCTCCACCTTCAGTTTGCAATGCCATCTCTTTAATATATCAAGTTTCCATAAATAAGTGAGTCTATGATAGGTCTTTCTATTCTCTGTCATTGGGCTGTAGCTCCATCCCTAAGATTACAGCCCCAGTCTTAATTAGTATAGCTTTACAAAGGTCTCAATAACTGGTTGGGCATGTCCTTCACATTGCACTTTACTGGAAAATCAGACTTGTTCTTGTCCCTTTGGTCTTCCATATAAATTTAGTATAAAATTCTGACATGCATTAAAAAATTTCTGCTAGGGATTTACTAAATTGAAGTCTATGGATTAATTTGAGGATAATTGATATTTTAACACAATGTTTGTTCTTATTTATAAATACGGTATGCATCCTTCCAGCCTTTTCAAGCTTTAATATTTTTATTTAAGGTGTGTCTCTTGTGAATAAGATATAGTTGAGGGCTTTTGTGGTATGGTGAGCTGATCTTAGTTTTTAATTCAAATATTAGATTATTTACACTTAAAAAGGTTACTGATCCATTTGGATTTATTTCTGTCATCTCAGAATTAGGTTCTAGTTGCCCAACTGTTATTTGCCCCTTTTGTTTCTTGATGTTTCACATCAACTGAAAAATTTTTTTCTATCATCTCCCTTTATAACTTTGTTGAATACATCCTTTTCTTGAGTGAGCTTTAATATTTATGCAGTCTGTGTCTTTAAAATAAATTTCTCATTATATCTAACTTGTCAAATTTAGTGCCATACACTCACAATCTTTTCATATTATTCTTTTTAATGTCTATTCTGTAGACTCAGTAATGATGTTGCATCTTTCATTCCTGATATTGTTAGTTTATGTGTTCTTTCTTTTCTTTCTTGATCAGTATGACAAGTTTGACAATATCATTAAATTAAAAAAAGCAGCATAGAGTTTTACCAATTTTCTGGTTTTGTAGATTGCTGATCTTATCTTTATTAAATCATTTTAATATTTCCTTTGGATTAATTTTTTTCTTATTTTTCTCTAAGATATAAGCTTAGGTAATTGTTTTGAGAGCCTTTTCTTTTACTAATAAAAGCATGTGATGCTATAAATTTTGCTCTAAGTACTGTCTTAGCTGCATCTCACAAATTTTGATATGTTGTGTTTTTATTTTCATTTGGCTCAAATGTTTTCTAATTTTTCTTCTGATTTCTTTCTTGACTCACACATTATTTAGAATGTGCCATTTAATTTCGAAATATTTGAAAGCTTTCCAGCTAACATTTTACTGCTTATTTCTAGTTTAACCCCATTGTGAGCAGAGAACATACGTTAAATTATGTAAATTATTTTAGATTTATTGATGTTTATTTTAAGGCTTAGTACATGGTCTATCTTGGTGAATGACTTGTGTACTTGAAAGAGTGTGTGTTCTATTGCTGTTGGATGGAGTGTTTTATAAGTACTAATTAGGTCATGTGAGTTAAGAGTATTGTTTATGTCTTCTATATCTTTGTTTCCTGTCTACATGTTTTGTTAAGTACTGAGAGTTAATATCTCTAAATATAATTGTGAAATTGGCTATTTCTCCTTTAAGTTCTATCCATATTTTTATGTATGTAGTTCAGCTTTTCTTAGGTAAATAGAAATTTAGCAATGCTATGTGTGCTTAATGAATTGACTCCTTAGTAATTATGAATATCATGATAGTGTTTCCTGTCCTGAAGTCTAATTTGTTTTATACATCAGCCTCTAGCTTTCTTTTGATTAATGTTTTAATTGCATTACTTTTTCCAACCTACTATTTTTATTCTCCTTTTTCTATATATTTAAAGTGGGTTTCTCATAGACAACATGAGTTTGTTTTTTATCCACATTGACAGTTTCTACCTTTCAATTGGACTACATAATTTGCACTTAATATACTTATTGATATGGTAGGATTTCAGTCTACCCTCTCGCTATGTGTGTTTTGTTTGTCCCATATTCTCTTTGATAATTATGTTTCTTACCTTGCTTTGAATTGAATAATTTTCATGATTTCATTTGATTCCACAATTAGTTTATTAACAATAATTTTTATTTTAATTTTAGTGATTTCTCTGGGATATACATTATACATCTTTAAAATATAATAATCCACCTTCAAACAACATTATACCACTTTTAATATAGTGTTAGAGCCTCATAAAAGCATATTGCCACTTAATTCTCCTCGTTTTTTGTAGTTCAATGTGTATATTGAACTACAAATGTATATAAGTACTAATTATATATATTCTATATATTGAACTACAAAAAAGAGGAAAATGAATCATTTGAAAGACATACATATTACAAATAGTTTTCACATTCTCTGGCTTACATAGTCGCTTTATTAATGGCATATTCTGAAAAGCAGCTGTTCCCAATTTTTGATGAAGTCATTATTTTATAATGAATATCATAATATTTTTTATGAATATCACTATTTTATATTTCGTGCTTCTTAAACCCCCTAATAAATATTTGCTCATCTCATTACTGAGAAGATAGTCTCTTATATTTTATTCTGGAATTTGTATAAGCTTAGCTTTTAAATTTAGGTTTATAATCCATCTCAAATTAATTTTTATATATGGTGTCTGGGTATGAGTCAGGATTCATTTTACCCCATATAGTATCTGGTTGCTCCATCATTATTTATTGAAAATGCATCCTTCCTCCCTCATAAGTCAAGTGGCCATCATGTAGGGCTATTTCTGGACTCCATATCCATGTATATATCTATGCTTAAGCCATATAAACAGTCTTACTTAGTATAGCTTTATAGTAAACATTGAGGCAGTGTAAGTCCTCTAACTTTGCTCTCCTTTTTCAAGATTGTCTGGCTATTTTACATTCTTTAATTTCTATTTAAAAAATGGATTCAGCTTGTTGCTTTCTAAAAAAGAATGGGAAAAAAAGGAATGGTCAAAAGGGGTAGGGAAAGACTGCAGACACTTGTAAGCATTTATCTCAGAAGAATTATACTTATGTTCACACAGAAACCTGTATGTGAGTGGTTCTTAGCAATTTTATTTGTAATAGCAAAAAACTGAAAACACCCTAGTTGTCCTTTGGTGGGTAATCACCAAATAAATTGTAGTACATCCATACCATCACATACTATGCAGTGAAAAAAGAATGAACTGCTTAACACCTAACTAGTTCAATTGATCTCAAAGGCATGCTGAGTGGAAAACATCACTGTCAAAAGGTTATGTACTTTGTGATTTCTCTTATGTAACATCTTTAAAATGACATAATAGAAATGGAGAACAAATGAGTGATACCCAGGGGTGAAGGAGAGGGAAAAGGAGAGAAGTGGCCGTGGCTGCAAAAGGGCTCCCCAAATGCTTCTGGAGTGAATGGACAGCAGAACAATTTAAATCAGCAGTTCCCAAATTTTCTGTCTCCAAAAAGTCCTCCTTCCTCTCTGAAAACACCATATGTTTTAGAACAGCATCACTATAATTCAGCCTGTGTTTTGAAAGTTAGAAAGAGCGAAAGAATTTAATTTCCAGTTTCAGAAATAATTTAATCTTGAAATAATGCTGAGCTCTGTCATTTGAGATTTTGAGTAGGTAGAGGTAGCCAGTATCTATCTAATCTTAGCTTTAAGAAAATCCAGTTACTCATTGGTGAGTGCAGGCTTGATTTTAGAAACTTTACGATTTCCATTAGGTTACTTGTAAAAATAAAAAATGCCTGAAGATCGTCTTTGCATTCCCAAATCTCAATATGCTTTAGATAATAAAGTCTCACAAACTTTCAGCCACCAAATATGTTTCTCGTTATCTGTTCCTCAGCTTAAAACTGAGAAAGAATGCTTTTATGTCACTTGCAGGCAAGGCCTGGATCACCTTCTGTTCTGTAAGTCACATATTGTCTACGGTTCCATAGACTGCTTGGCAGGAAATGAGAAAACATCATGAAAACACTGGTACATTCATGTGATAGGAAGGCAGGATGGGCAGGTCCATTCAGAGGACGAGGGAATCAAACACTCTGAAGAATGCATCAATCCATTCAGGGGATGTGGGACTCAATCACTTTCAAGGCTGGGTAGTTTCTAGAAATTTCCCAAGAATTAAACCCATATTTATTACTATATTCCACAAAAGGTATCATTCTAGAAATAATTTAGCTCTTCAACGATGGAAATATATCACTAAATAGAAGTCCATGTCCTTGACTGACTTCTGGAGCATTAAAATTAGAGTCATGAACAAAGCGTAGTTACTTGAAAAAATGCTTATGATATGCTATAACATTAAAATATCAGTGGAAATAATGCAGTTACAGTGGCTGTCAATTCACAATGACTAGCTTGGCTATGATCCTGGCAGTCTTCATCTCTAGCCACGGTTGAGTGACCATGCTGGTCCAAATCTGATGCTGGTCTGACCAATCAGGTTCCCTCCTGCTGAAATTTGAGCACTAGAGTGAGGTCTTTGGAGATGGAAAGAAACTGAGGCTAAATCTGGGCAAGGCCCTATGTAGAATTTTCTTGACCCTGGCTGAGAGGTCTTTTGGAGTAGCCTTATGCCTGGCCCTTCCTGCTGCCAGGGAGATCAGCTCTTCCTTTGCAACCAGAAAGAAGGTTCTGAGTCACAGGGGATGGACCAGCCCATTTATTGAGTGCCTACTGTATGCCAGAAATGTATCTATATTATCTATCAGTCCTGACAACAGCCTTGGGATGGGTGTTATTGCTATTTTCTTTCTTTCTTTTCTTTTCTTTTCTTTTCTTTCTTTCTTTCTTTCTTTCTTTCTTTCTTTCTTTCTTTCTTTCTTTCTTTCTTTCTTTCTTCTTTCTTTCTTTCTTCTTCCTTTTTCTTTCTTTCTTTCTCTTTCTCTCCCTCTGTCCCTCCCTCCCTCCTTCCCTCCCCTCCTTCCTTCCTTCCTTCCGTCCTTCCTTCCTTCCTTCCGTCCTTCCTTCCTTCCTTCCTTCCTTCCTTCCTTCCTTCCTTCCTTCCTTCCTTCCTTCCTTCCTTCCTTCTCTCTTTCTCTTTCTTTTCTTTTATTTTCAAGACAGAGTTTTGTTCTTATTGCCCAGTCTGGAGTGCAATGGTGCCATCCGAACTCATTGCAACCTCTGCCTCCTGGATTCAAGTGATTCTCCTGCCTCAGCCTCCCTAGTAGCTGGGATTAGAGGCATGCACCACCGTGCTCAGTTAATTTTGTATTTTTAGTAGAGAAGGGGTTTCACCATGTTGGCCAGGCTCTTCTCAAACTCCTGACCTCAAGGGATCCACCCGCCTTGGCCTCCCAAAGTGCTAAGATTACAGGCATGAGCCACCACACCCAGCTTATCAATCTTTTTGTAGATGAGAGAACTGAAGTTCAGAGATGACAGCTGGTGATGAAATTTAATCTCTGATTTCGAATCCTGTGATTTTTCTACTCACACGGACCATCTACAACACTGGAAGATTAAAATAATGAAAGCAAAGAAAGGATGCATGCAGAGAGGGAGAAAAGCTAGAAGGAAGTAAATTGAAATGTTAGCATCGGTTATATTAGGGTGCTGGGACTAAGAATTGTTTCATTCTTTTCTGCATTTTCCTAATTTTATTTAATGTACACTGAGAGCAAAATAAGAACACAGTCAACTCCTGCGATTATTTTGGGAGTTGGGGGCTTCCCTGAGTGTCCATCGGAGTACCCGTGACTCTTCAACTGCACTTGCAGCTTTTTCCTTCTCTCTGGGAAATGATCTTCTCCATGAGTCACCTCACTCCGCAGGCAAAGTGGCTTCCTCCTTCCTTCAGAAGACACCGCGATTTAATCACAGATAATTGCCGCTCAGAAAGATCGGCATTTTACATCCCTCGGATTTGCTGTCTCTCAAATCAAACAGCTCGGTGAGTCATTAAGCAAGTCAGTATAATAGAGATTTTACCCACTTAAAAGCCCAACTGTCTCCCACGTACCTCTTGAAGTTATTTTTCCTTGTATTGATTGATCATGATGAAAATACTTCTCTCACCCTCTCATTATGCTACAGAGTGTGTTGATAAAGACTTAGGGAGTTCAATTCCTCTCCTAGTTAGAATGAAGAAACTAGTATTTACCAAGTATGTACTTAATGCCCTGAGTTAGTGTCTTAAATACACTATTTCATTCATTCATTCATGACAAGGATGGGAGAGTGGTGTGGGCATTGCCATTTTTCCTGCAGGGAGACTCAGGCTGAGGGGTAGAATAAAAGGCGTGGCACAGGCGATATGGCACAGTGGCTGCATTCTCAGCCCTGGTGTCTGGTAGTCAAGGTCCTGACATCTGCTCTGCTTCTGACTGTAACCTCAGGCAGGCTGCTCACTTTCTGCAGCCTCTGGACCTTCACCTGTAAAATGAAAAAGAATAATAACAGTACCACCATCATGGTGTGTGATCTTTAACATAACAGTGTGATCAGAGTTAACATGACCTTTATTTAATCCATTATCAAAATGACCTTTTTTTTTTTTTTTGAGACAGAGTCTTGCTCTGTCAACCAGGCTGGAGTGCAGTGGCATGATCTCAGCTAACTGCAACCTCCGCCTTCCAGGTTTAAGTGATTCTCCTGCCTCAGCCTCCTGAGTAGCTGGAATTACAGGCGAATGCTACCACACCTGGCTAATTTTTTGTTTTTTTAGTAGAGATGGGGTTTCACCAGGAGTCTTGAACTCCTGACCTCAAATGATCTGCCCACCTCAGCCTTCCAAAGTGCTAGGATTAGCGGGCTAAGCCACCACAGCTGGCCAAAACAATGACATTTAAAATGTTCTTTTCCTAGGCCTTGTGCTTTTTCTGATAGATTTATTTCCAGAAGTTTTAGATTTCTTTGTCTGGCACATAGTAGGTGTTCATTAAATATTTATGGGATGGATGGATCTGGCTAACTTACTGTCTCAGTTAGTTCAGGCTGCTATAGCAAGATAAGATAAAAAGGGTGGCTTATAAATAACAGAAACTTGCTTCTCATAGTTCTGGAGGCTGGGAAGTCCAAGACCAAGATGCGAGCAGATTTGGTGTCTGGTGAGGGTCCACTTCCTGGTCTAGAGAGCATGTCTTCATGCTGTGTCCTAATATGGTTGATAGGGCTAGTTAACTCTCTAGGGTCTCTGTTATGAGGGCATGAGTCCCATTCATGAAGGCTCTGCACTTATAACCTACTTATCTCCCAAAGACTTCATTTCCTAATACCATCACCTTGGGGGTTTTGATTTCAATATATGACATTTGGGGAGACACAGACATTTTGACCACTGAACTTACTGAATTCTCTTACTGATTCTTACAGTTTTTTCAGTTGATTCTTTTGAATTTTTAGCAGCTAGCAAATCAGATTATCTGCAACTTGTGATAATCTTTTCTTTTACAATATTTATAGTTTTTCCATGGAAGAGCCTTGGTCTGGAAAGACATCTTTGTAATAGCCCTGATTAAACAGGAATTATTCTAATATTTCAAGACTAAGAATGATGTTCTGAGGGGTTTCTGGTAGCTGTCTTTCATCAGGTTGTAAAATTTTCACTTTATTCCAAGTTCCCTGAGGTTTGTTTTTATCTTACTTTTTAAATTAGGAATGAGTATTGGATTTCATTATATATATATCTGGCATCTATTGAGATGGTCATGAATTTTTGCCTTGACTTTGTTGATGCTATTTTATTAGCCATTAAAAGTGGCAAGTATACAGACTAGACATTTTAAAAATTCACATTAAATAGTACATGCATGGATGGCACTTGTGTAAATGTGTTCCTTTTACTCCAGGAGAAGTCATTTCCTCATCTGCCTGCCCTTCTGGCCACACCTTCCCAGTGTCCTTCCCTTAAAAGGGAAAAGGTGGCTGATCTGCTCAGTTATTGCAAGGTATTTGTCAAGACAGAGTCTCTGTGCATTGGGTCTCTCCTGGCCCTGTTCCCTCTAAGTGGCTCCAGTCCTGCTCCCCGTCTCAGAGGTAGTGAACTGAGCTGGTGATCCTTTGGTCACTGGCATCTCCCTCTTCCACTTCTCTCTTCCATGAGGCTATGAGAGCAGGTGGGGCTAGAAATGGCCCCTTGAGACAGAGCACTCATCTTCTGTCTTCTTCCTTCATGTGCCTTTAGGGGATGGTAAGAGCCAAATGTCAAGCATTTCTTTGCAACGTAATTTCTTTAGAGGACCCTTTTTGGCTAGTAGAAAGCTGCATGCTGTGGTCCATTTGATTATTATTCTTTGTGTCTGTCTCTCTCAAGGATTCTGCGAGGAACGGTAATGGCTGAAAGGGCAGGTTATGGGCACTCCCAGGCTCCTGACTATAGTACCAGGGATTTTAAGAGGCTTTCAAGAAGGTATCATAGTGAGAGCTTAATAATATCTTCCAAAAAGATACATGCAGGTCCTAACCCTTAGCATCTGTAAATGTTACCTTACTCAGATACAGAATCTTTGCAGATGTAATTTGTTAAGGATCTTGAGATGAAATGATCCTAGGTGGTGGGCCCTAAATTCAGTAACTGGTGCCATTTTAAGAAGAGGAGAGGATGCACAGACAGGGAGGATGCCACGTGAAGGCAGAAGCAGAGACTGGAGTGAAGCAGCCACAACCCAAGGGACACTGGGGAGCCACCAGAAACTGGGAAGAGGAGAGGAAGGATTGTTCCTCAGAGCCTTCAGAGGGATATCGACGACTTGATTTCCAACTTCTAGCTTTCAGAGCTCTGAGAGAATAAACTTCTGTTGTTTGAGCCAGGATTCCCCAATCCCTGGGCCACAGACTGGTACAGTCCATGGTTTGTTAGGAGCCAGGCCACACAGCAGGAGGTGAGCAGCAGCAGGCAAGAAAGTGAAGCTTCGTCTGTATTTACAGCGGTTCCCCCTTGCTCACTTTACCACCCGAGCCCTGCCTCCTGTCAGATCAGCAGTAGGATTAGATTCTCATAAAAGTGTGAATCCTACTATGAAGTGCAGATGTGAGGGATCTAGGTTGTGCATTCCTTATGAGAATCTAATGCCTGATGATCTGTCACTGTCTCCCATCACCCCCAGATGGGACTGTCTAGTTGCAGGAAGACAAGCCCAGAGCTCCCACTGATTCTACATTATGGTGAGCTGTATAATTACTTCACTATATATTACAACGTAATAATAATAGAAATAAAGTGTACAATAAATGTAGCATGCTCGAATCATTCAGAAACCAGCATCCTCCACCCCTTTGGTCTGTAGAAAAATTGTCTTCCACAAAACTAATCAGTCCCTGGTGCTAAAAAGTTTGTGGACCACTGGTTTAAACCACATAGCTATGGTTCTTTGTTATGGCAGCCCCAGGAAACTAACCCAGTTTATGAGGTATGGAGAGGTACGTTAAGTTTAATGTTTAGCTTGGAGAACATTTCTTGCTACTATAACATAAATGTCCACATTTAAAAAATTAAATGTGGTGTGTGGTGGCTCACATCTGTAATCCCAGCAGTTCAAGAGGATGAGGCAGGAAGATCCTTTGAGGCCAGGAGTTTGAGACCAGCCTGGGCAAGAAAGTGAGACTCCGTCTCTACCAAAAAAAAAAAAAATTGCTGGCATGGTGGTGTATGCCTCTAGTCCTAGCTACTTGGGAGGCTGAGGCAGGAGTATGACTTGAGCCCAGGAGTTTGAAGCTGCAGTGAGCAACTGTACTCCAGCCTGGGTGACAAGGCAAGACTCTGTCTCTTAAAAAAAAAAAGCAAAAATATAATGTGAAAAATTATTTCACAGTAGAAAAATTTTAGGAACTTTTTTCATGTCTAGCTATAGGGAACTGGTTAAATAAGTTCTGCAACATCACCCATTAAAATGCATTCTACAGCTATTGCAAAGTATAATTATAAATCTATCAAACAATATTTAAAATATTTATGTTCCAATGATACATGATTAATAAATAATACAAGTTTCTCTTTGGGATATGTACAGTTATGTCTGCATATGAAGGAAGACTGAAAGAAAATGCAGAAAAATGGAGATGACTCATGTAATAGAACAATTGGATTGTGTCTAATTTTTAAATTTTTCTATATTGTTTGAAAGATGTTTTCATAAATTTAATGAAAATTCTATGACTCTCTTCTTAGGAGTACAAAATAGTTACAGAACGATTGTGTAATAAAATATGTTCAGGGTCCCACCAAGCATTTTATATCACTAATCAATACATTAGCAAGGAAAAATGATTTTGTAAGGCAAAATTTTATTCAAAGATCAAATGCCCCAGGCTAGTCTTATTTTAAAAAGCACACCAAGAGACATAGTCTACTGCCCTTTCCACCTGGGGCTCCCATGCAGCCCCCATCCTCACCCCCGACTCACGCCCCCAGGCCTGCAAACACCTCTCTTCCTGGTCTACCCCAGCTTTGGAAATGTACATCATCATAGAGCCATTCTATCAGAGGAAAGCACTGTATCTCTGTGTTTTACTAAATCAGGGTGGGTGCCATATCTCCAGGGTATTCGTTCTCTTTTTCTCATATGGATTCACTCGGTTAACAAAGCCCTCCTAGGTGGGAACAGGGTGCACAGAAGGAATGTAAAATGATCCTTCCCACCTTGGTCTTACAGCCTAGAAGGCTTGCTGAATAACAGGTTGTCTCTTGGGAAAGCAGGGCCCATGCTCCAAAGGAGTGCTGCTGTGGGAGCCAGGAGAGACTGCTCTGGACCCCTGGGGCCACTTACTCAGCTTCTAATGCTGAAGGGTACAGAGAAGAGTTAGGGGGGTTTGGAAGAAAAGCCCACTTGATGATTTTACCCAAAAGCTCTGAAACCCAAGGTTAGTTCAAATATGCAGACGTATTCTCACATCTCAAACTAAAAGATGATTTGTTCTCTTAAAAAGCCTCAAACTTAATCTTTTATACATACATATGTAAATATATAAAATGTGTTTATATTTGCTCCTCCACATTCTTCAACTATTTCAAATTTAAAAGGTTTTACTGCACTTTAAAATGCATTCTCAGGATTCTATGATATATCTGTAATGCAAGGACATAAAAATTGGGGATGAGTATTTTTTACATATGTAAAAAACATTAGTTTAAGGATTTTAAGTGTTTCTGAATCAATTTCATTTAAAACTTTACCGAGCACTTATTATGTGCAGAAAATGAATCTAGGAGATGTGTGAAAGTTGAGTAGGGGGAATGAATGAACATAATGTAGTTTCTAATCCTCACAAATTTAGAATAGAATAATATATTTTTTAAAAGGCAAATGTGAGGCCTTAGGTGGGACCGAGCCTGGTATCATGAGGCCATGGAGAAGGCCCAGTTCCTGGGATTAATCCTAACAGAGGGCATCAGGAAAAGTGCATTCAGGAAGCCGACTTTGCCTGATTGAAAAGGTAGAGAAAGGCATCCTGGAAAGAGGAAATGGCGTGAGCAGAGATGTAAGGGCCTCAGAGAGCTTGACTGGAACCCACAGGGGCAGGCAGTGCTTCCCCATCTCTGTGCTCTGTACTTTACATCACAGCTGGCACAGAGAAAGAGTTCATCATGACAAAGATCATGTACTATGGAGAGCAAGATCCAGTCGGGGCTTGGTGCCAGATTGCCATCCCTTAACGCTTTGCTGCCATTAGTATAGAGTTGGGGGTCTCAAGATCCATTGTCTATAGGATGAAAAAGGTAATGAAAGTGAATGAAAACAAACTAGCATTAGACATTAGAGAGAATGATGGGGCTGGAGCCAACCAAAGAGAGCTATCATTTTAAAATGGGGGCTCAGCGCTGCTGGGTCTCCCAAGTTTTCAAGAGAAGTAAAAACAAAAAAATAAATTGTACAGGAAATCTTCAGATATTTGAAATGCCCAGGTACCAGAGAACATGCCCAGGATTCAGATCATGACCCAACAGTTTATAACCCAAGAGGAGAGTGTATGGTTGGAGTTGGAGGGAAATCACCCCAGAATGGTAACTTGGGGCTACATTCAGAGGAGTGTTAAATGTCTCCCTAAGGAGTTTGGAATCTCCAGCTGGTGATTGGGAGGTGACTGGGAGCCTCTCAGAGTTTTTCAGCAGAAACAGATTTGTAGCTGAAATAGAGAAAACGTATGGGGGGAAGAGAGAGACCAGAGGGTGGATAACCCAGAGGCCACTGAAATACCCAGGTGAGAGGTGGCAAGGGAGAGCCACTGGGGAGCGACTGTGGCGTGGGGTGGACAACTTGGGTAGGAGAGAAATTTAGAAGGCAGATGGAGAGGACTCCATGAGCCATGGAGAGAGGGAGAAAGTGGCAGTAAGCCTGACATAAGCCTTGGAGCCTGGGTCACAGAGTGAATGGCCACACCACTTACAGAAGGAGAGAGTGGGTAGCCCATAACCTTCACACCGTATCTCCCACATGTGGTGCTCCCTTCTGCCTCCTTTCCAAACTGTCCACTCAGGAAAAGAGCTGCCTGCCTCCTCTCCCTCTTACTTCCTCTGACAGCATCACTCTTTTCAATGGCTCCTTTCCACCCCTCCCAAGACTCCTTTCTTTGCTTCTCCTCCCCTGTCTGCTCCTTTCACTGCCCCGTTTTTTACGGAGTTGTCGTTTTAACGAGCTCCTCTCTTCTGTGTGCCTTCCCTCCTACGGGCAGCCCACCCACCTGACTCCTCCCTCAAATGAGGCTCTTAGAGCTAATTATCTAGATTTTTTGATCAAGCAAGAAGCCATGCACTTAAAGAAGCGAGACCAGGTGATTCTGGCCTATTTTTAGTGGCTCTAATTTGTGGGCTGTGGCATTGATTGTCACAGCAGCATCCCAAGGTCAGAGCTTAACTCGAGCCACAGTGCCAAGGATTTGTAAAATCTGCAGTGAGTTAATTAATAGAGGAGTTAATCTAGTGATAAAGTCAGATTCCATGGTACCTTGGAAACCCATCCTTCCAGCCCTCCCTGGTGAGAAACAAGAAATAGGACAGGCATGCAAATGGGCAGGGAAGGAGAAAGGAAGAGAAGAAAGGCAAAGTGAAGCTCATTTGCAGACACAATGTGCTGCGTCCCACTTCTGTGCCCATAGCTGAGCTGTTCCACTCTCTTAGCACACCTGGTCCCCATCCTTTACCCTCCAGATGAGCACTTGGGGTCCAAGTGTTCCTTTGGCTCTCAGGAGGAGTCAGGACTGGAAGTAAGAAAGGAAGGAATTTCTCCATTCTAATGCAGATTCTCCTCTCAAACCAGCTTCCTGCTTAGAGGTCAGGAGCCCAAATTCCTGAAACCAGGTGACTTGTAGCTACTGGGAAATAGAGGGCTTCCATCTCTCCTTAAGGAGAGCTAGAGGTCTTTCCATGCCATGGAATATGCTTCAGAGATAGGAACAAATTTTTGATCCATAGAATAAAACAGACCATGCTCAAATGTCTGTGTGAAGTAAAAGAAGCTGGACTCAAAAGGTTTTTAATTCTGTGATTCCAGTTACATGATTGTCTGCAAAACGCAAACCCACAGGGTGAAAAAAAATCAGTTAGGGCTGCAAGGGAATGCAGGTGAGAGGTCCATGTCCAAGGAGCACAAAGGAAGTTTCTGGTGGGGTAATGTGAACAGTCTTGACTGACTGTGCTCATAGCTCTATGGGAATATTCGTTTGTCCACACTCACAGAATTGTACACATATAAAGGGCGCATTTTATTGTGTGACTTTAAAAAATTGAAGAAAGAAAAAGAGAAAAACAGGGAAAAATTAGAAAAAGAACTAAGCCTGGTATTCTAAGTTCCATTCCCTTAAGTGAAATCACCAGTATCCACAGGAACAGGATTTTGTAGCCCAGCTGAGGCTGGCTAAGCTTTGGGATCCTTCAGGGTCTCCTTTTTCTATCTGTATGACTTTGGGTACATCACACACCTGTTTTAACTTATTCATCTGTAAAATTCAAATAGTAATAGCACATGCCTTGGGTAGTTGTTGAGCGAATTAAATGAGATAATACACGAAGAAGGGTTTTCCCAGTGCCTGGCATATTTTAAGTTTTTCATAAATGTTCTGTGGTATTTTTGTTATTGGCAAGCAGCCTCAGATCCACAGACTGATTTTATTCTTACATGAACCTTAAGAGGTTGAAATTATGACTTCCCCCCAGTTACGATTCTTGGAAAAATCTTAATTGAGATTCAGGGAGATGAAGTGACTTGCCTGAGGGCAAACTTCTTAGAAGCGGCAGGCTCGGGTCTTGAACTTTGACTTTGATGCCAAGCCTCACAGGTTTTCTGCTCCACCGTGGCCTCAAGCCCTGAAGAGGAACAGAGATGTGGTGGGCAGACAGCAAGCAAATGGGGGCAGCCAGTAGGCCTCACCTGGAAATCTCACAGTAAACCTCACCTGTCCAAACCTCATGGACAGGATTGACAGATTGACAGCTCTTTCTTGATTCTATGAGTGGTGGGGCATGGCCATTCTTAGTTGGTGGAGCGATCTGTCTGGTTAATTACGATAAGGAATGAGACTCTGGCATGCTAACTAGTTAAACGATCCCTGAGCAGTCGGCATTCTCCAACTTCTTAGAGGGACAAGTGGCATTCAGTGACCCGAGATCGAGCAATAACAGGTCTGTGATGCCCTTAGGTGTCTGGGGCTGCATGCACACTACACCAACGGGCTTGGTGTGTGCCTACTCTATGCCAGCAGGTGCTGGTAAATTGTTGAACCCCATTCGTGATGGGGATTGGGGATTGCAATTATTCCCCGTGACTGAGAAATTCCCAGTAAGTGCTGATCATAAACTTGCATTGATTAAATCTCTGCTTGCATTGATTAAGTTCAGCTGAACAGAGATGGCATTTGCTCTATTTGAAAAGCAACACCTGCCTTTTCACTGTACTGCTGTCTTTCCCTGGCATTTACTCCCAAGGAAAAACTCCTACCCATTCTGCAGGACTCTGTTCAGATGCCACCACCTGATGCCTTCCTGGTTTGTATCCTCTGCCTCTGTGCTTACCCACCCCAACATAGCATTTCCTGTTCTGTGTCAGGCTTCTCTATAGGTCCATCTTCCCTGAAGGACTAGAAGTGCTTCTGGATCAGGAAGCATGTCTCAAATATCTCTCTGTTTTCCTAACACTCAAAGCAGCCTAGCATAGGGGACATACTCAGAAGGCCTTGCTTACTGACTGGCTGGCTAAAAGAATGAATTAAAATTAATTTTCTTTTCTAGATAATGGTCCTCAGCTTCCCTCCTAACACTATTTCTTCCTTTTTAGTAAATCTTAGATGGTTTCTACCTATTCTTGTTCTGTGTGTTGCTGGCAGAGATCTCATGATTCCAGCTGAGGAGGAAGAGAGTGGGTCTGGAGAGAGTGGTGGCTGCTGGCTATGTAGATATGTTTTAGACAGCATTTTAGAAGCTCCTGAGAGAACACTAACTTCAAAGTAGTGTGCATGGTAGGGCGGGCAGAAGTAGGGTACAAAAGAGCACCAAAGACCCAGCCTGTGAATACTTCTATCCCCCTTGATGCAAATATTCTTTGAGATTTGTACTGAAGCAAACCCCCTACGTTCACCATTATCACCTTTCAATTCATGTTCCATGCTGCAGCATGAGAGAATTTTAAAAAATTTGATCATTTCGTTAACTTCCCAAGCTATCACTGCACCGTCTATTAATCAAGCAAAACTAAATCTATTTGAACTTACCACAGTGATGGAGAACACCACCTTGAGAAAGGTCTTAGAGAAAAAAATCAGTGTCTTAGAAGAGGGGTGTCAGAATACATTTATGGAGCCTTGGGGTCTGAGTTTCGCTGGTTTAAGGTAGGCTTTTCAAGGTGGGAAACTAATTGGCTAGGCAAAATTTGTGATGTGGCAAGGTAGGACTGGCGAACATCATGAGGCAAGGACTTGAAGTTTTAATAAGTCAACTGTTTTGTGATTACTAATCTGTATGCCCAGGTTAGCAGACTGCTGTAACAGGTAGATTGGTCTACAAAGATTTCCTAAAGCAGACAGTGGACTTACTTATTGACTTATGGTCTTACCTTTCCCAGGTAAAGTTTCCCTGGGACAAATAGCTAAGTCATATTGACACAGATGGTCTCAATTCTTAGTCAAAATAGCTCTGGCATGTTTGCTATAAGTGATCATAGTTCTCAATATCCTCAAGCTTCTACTCCACTCCCCCTGAAAAGCAAAACAAAACTTTCATGGCTTCCCATTGCCTTATAATAAAGATTAAAATCCTTAAGTATCCTCGAATGCCTTACCTATGCTGACCTCCCAGGTTATTTCTGCTTGCCTCTGCTCTCCGAGTTCCCTTGGCCTTCTTTTCATTCCCTGAATGTGCTACATTCCCTCTAGTCACAGGGTATTTCCAGGCCTCCATGCCTGTAAATAAATAATATTGCATTTGATCCTTACACTCATATGCACAATGCTTTATGAACTAAAAACCGTAATTATCTTCCCTCCAGTGGTGACAAAACTGAGGCACATAGAGATTAAATAACTTGCCCTAGGGTCCCATTTCTAACAAGAAGTTGCACTAGAGTGCAAACCCAGGCACTCTGACTCCAGAGCAAACACGCTTCACTATTACTCTGCCTAAGTCCTGTGTGTCCCCATCTCCTTGGCTTATTTGCTATTTTCTCTTTGTGTTTCCTAGACTCAAGACTGCCATAATTGAGGTTGGGGAGGGAGAGTAGAAAATGCTGGATGGGAGAAGCAGCTTAACTGTGAAGCTAAAGAATCTTAACCATTGACTTATTAAAGGTGAGATGGTGGGGGCTTTGTGTTTCAGGTGCAGTCAATAAAGGGGTTATTATCTGCAGAAAATTTAAAAACAATAATAAGACTATTTAAAAATTGCTCTGCTTTTTCTTATCATCATGCTCTGACAAACCTAAACAAAGTCAATGATAGAATACTCCTTCCTGCTAGGGCAGACTGCTTGCACTGGCCCCACTCCTTGGTAGACCACTGAGTGCAAGCCTCAGGATACCATTCATTAAGACCACCATCAATTTTACACCAGCTTCCCCTCTGTCACAGTTGGCCCCATGTGGAGTAGTCGGAGCAGTTAAGGGTATATCTAGGATTCAGTGAAGATAAAGGTTGAACTCAGGATATATTTAGGTGGTCTTAGTGGGGTGTGTTTGTCTTCTGCAATGACGTTCACTCATTGTGATCAGTAGCTACCTTGGTATAGCAATGGCTTCTATACTATTCTGGAAGCCATTTTTATACTAAGTATTTTCTAATGTTACTTAGTTATATTATGGCAGGTTTTATGGCACTATAAATGTCCTATGGCACCGAGCACTGGAATTGTGTGGCTATTAAAGTTTGAAATGTGCAAAGCCAGAATCTAGTTCATAGAAAATTCTTCCAAATGTTTTAAGTCACTCACAAAAATTCAAGTGGTTGTCCCAAATTTAATAACAACCTTATAAAATTATATAATATTATTAATGAAGAGATAAGAAGATGAAAAAAACATTTCTAAACAGCCAATAATTAAAAAAAACAACTTTGATGAACCATAATAGAGGAAAAACTAAATTACCTTCTAGTCTCTCTATAAAAAGCATTTCAAATGGTTGTAATAAAAATTGTAGCAATAAAAAGCTTGTAAAGGTGTGTCAGGCAGTTAATTAATATAGATATTATATTATTTCATGGATTTGTGCTGCTCATTGTATTTATCAGTGTAGAATTATAAAAAAGCCTGGTCTTTGTCCCAGTTTCTGTTACAGAGCCTCAAAAACCCTGTAATTTCCTGATGATAGGAGTGTCTTTGCTATGCTAAGGAAGTGACTTACAGTGAGCCATGAGGTAGGACCAAGGTCAAGGACTGATCAACAGGAAGACCAAGCATATAATTAGAGAGTTGAAATTTTCAGCCAGCCAACTTCCAGGGAGAGGCAGAAGGCTGTAAAATTACATGACCAGTGATTTAATCAGTTATGCCTGTAATGAGGCTCAATAAAAACTCTGGACAATGAAGCTCAGTGGAGTTTCCTGGTTGGTGAACCCATCAATATGCTGGGAGGATGACCTGTCCTGGCTCCATGAGAAGAAGAGGCAGAAGCTCTGTTTCCTCTAACACCTTGCTCTATGTGTACCCTTTATAATAAAACTGCACACGAGTATAGCATTTTCCAGAATTCTGTTAGTTGTGCTAGTGAATTGGACATGAACATGCAGGGGTTGTGGTAACCCCTGAGTTTATAGACAGTTATTTGGAAGTATGGGTGGCCTGAGGGCCCTTCCTGCAGCTGCTGTCTGAAGTGGGGACAACCTTGTAGAAGACAGGACCCTTAGCCTGTGGGATCTGACACTAACTCTGGGTGGTCAATGTCAGAACTGTTTTGCAGTATACCCAGCTGGTGTTGGAGCATTTGGGGTTTGGGGTAGTTAGTGTCAAGAACGATAGGAAATAGAATTTGCTAGAATAACCTTGATTCACTGAAATATCTGGTTTGGAAAGAAAAAGAATGAAAGGATGAGGGATAAGGACCCTTCTGTCCCTGAGTAGCCATGATATGACCCACAGTATGAGGCAGCAGCTGTCCTGTGATCATTTATTAGAGATGAAAGTTATCAGTAGAATTTAGAGATGATTTATTATGCATCACTGGATGCATAAGAAATGCAAAATTATAAGAAAAAAATCAAATATACAATCCCTTGATTATTTATTTATAAGAGCTAAAACAAAAGAAATAGGCCACATTTAGATTAGTCCAGCCTGAACTGCACCTTCTAGTCTCAGGACACATATCAAGGGAAGATATTGGGAAAGAACCTAATTCTCACCAGCCCAAGATACAACAACTAGCCTCAGAGCTAATTCCAAAGGAAATGATCTTGCTGAAACAACAAATAATTAAAAAAAAAAAAGGGCTATGCTGATCCCCAAGAGAATGTGATCTCTGTCTAGAGGGAAGAGTCTGGTGAAAATCTTTAAGTGGCTATTAAGAAAAGGAATGAATAAAGCAAACATTAATAGTTTAGAAACATATCTCTTAAGATTGAGTGGACTGGTGAAACTCTCTGCCAGTCCCCAACATATCCCAGTATAGAAAAATATTAAAAACTGGAAAGCAAAAACTACAATGAGAAATCTATCCTCACGACGGTCTAATCCCAGCTCACTTTCCATATTAGTGGGAGAACAATCCAACGCTTGGTGAATTCTGCTTCACAATGATAGGAAGAGCCAACATTGAAGGATCACAAAGTGACGTCGCTATGAATGCTTGGCCGCCACAAGCTAGTTATCCCTGTGGTAAGTTTTCTGACACCTGCTGCTTAAAACCCAAAAGGTCAGATGGATTGTGAGGCCCTGCTTTCATGGTCTGTATTCATACTGAAAATCAAGATCAAGAGAGCTTTTGCCCTTCTGGCTGGAGCAGGGTCGCGGGCAGGCAATCAAGATGAGAATTGACAAAAGGACAGGGTCCCTGGGAACCTAAAACTTTATGCACTCAGGAGGATTAAATGGACAGAGGGTGGAGAAGAGAAATTTCTGAGACTACTTGACATGGGTGTTCCATGCACCTAAACCCAATGGTGAAACTCTCAAAAGGGCTGCAATTAAATTGAGAATATAGAAACGTAAGAGCTGATAGAACATGAAAGTTGAAATGAACACCTAAATGTTTAAACAAGCTTTGTATGAAGAGGTGGTGTCTACTTTACCTGAATGTTTTATGGGAATAGATACTGTGTCTGACTAGGGAACACTTCCCTTACCTAACATTACAAAACCAAAACCTGTTGACAAAGTCCCCGACCAGGACTGCAGTTAGGAATGCAAGGGTTGACGGTATTAAGGTGAAAGTTTGGACAAAATTCATTATGTTCAAACAGGCTTTCTGTGAAGTGGCCACATCTCTTCCACTTGAAGGTATTATGGGGATGGATATTATGTCTAACTGGGAAGTGTTTTTATGTTTCTTCTACCTACTATTATAAAACAGAGGGCATGCAAATCTGTCTTTCAAGCAATATTAATAGGATATGCTAAATGAAAACCAACAAGAATGCCTGAGCATACCCAGGCTGTTGCTAGCAAACAGTGTAGAATAGAAGGTGGAGAGCTGGTATGGTTAAATTCCCTGTTCAGTAACCCTGTGTGGAGTGTAGACTGAGGTTTATGTCAAAAGCCTGCCAGCATCTCCCAGGGATGAATACTGGAGATTGGGACCATTCGAGAGGCAATTGCTAGCTCACTGTCTGACACGGATTGAAACTTTTCCTAAGATTGAACAACATAAATATCTTGAAACCTGAACATGCTACTGGGAAAATGCAGATACTCAGTATATTCAGAAACAAGTAGACTCTTTTCTCTCAGGGAGTGACTTTGGAACCACCTGAAGAGCTGCTGCATTCTGTCATCACTCAGATAGAGCTCTATACACAGTTCTCAATTGACCAACAAAAAACTGATGTAGGAATGGCAGTTCTAGGTTGAATAGACAATATCCTGTCTGGAAGCCCACCACTCTGACTGAAGAAGGTAAAACCAAGTCAGCTTAATAGGTTGAATTGTAATCTGTGTGCCCCAATGTTTGAATTTCTGCCAACTCATGGGCAGTGACCAATGGCCTGCCCACATGGTCGACAGAAGGGTGATGGAAACTGGCCTATTAGCACATGTCTATATGGAGCATGACCCTGTGGACATCATTATGACAATTTGGTGGGTACATTTAAAGTAGGACATGTTGATGCCCATCAGAAGGACCCCATTTCAGATTTGGAAGATAATTCAAATTGACAAGTAGACTTCCTGTGTGATCATTTGAGGTGGCCACCAGCATCCATAAAAGGAGTGGACATGGTGGATAGAGGGTAGCAGTGCAGAGATGGGCCGAGCGTAGGCAAATTCCTCTTGCACTGTCTGAGGCACAAAACATTGTTCTGTTTGCCAACAAGAGAGACAGAGACTGCAGATGGCTAAGGGACAGATTCCCTGGGGAAAGCCTATACATACTTGGTAGGTGGATGACTTTGGACCAATGCCAGTAGCCTCAGTGGGTGGGAGGAGGAACCAATGGGTCTGGACAAAAACAGACACTTACTCTGGACTGGGCTTTGTCTATCCACTGGGAGATGCAAATGTTCAGAGCACTAAAAAAGCACTGCAACAGAAGACATTGCACCAATTTAGAACCTCAAGTTACATTTCTTCAAAATAAGGGATATACTTTCATCCTCAGAGTAATGATTTGATAGAGAATTGGAACAGGCAATTTAAATATTAAATGTCTAAAACAGGGTTGGCTGGCTGGGGGATGTAGAGATGAAGGCCTGGCTTACAGACCTCCACAAATATAAGCTCACACTCAATGTGAGAAGGACAAGGAGATGTACTTTGTAGTGAGTTCTTTTAATTCTAAGTAAATACTGACTTTCACACCTAAGGTTGTATTTTTAGAAGCCCTAATCCCTAATTTGGAAGAAGGCCCTGCAAACCAGCATCCATCACCCCACTGGGTAGGTTTACTTTATATTTATCTTCAGTTTTTGCTAGTGATCTTAGGGGCAAGGTCAGTAACTTTCTTTGTACAAAAACATCTCTTCATTAAGATTAATTATTGTTATTTTAAAGATAAGGTCTTACTCTGTTGCTCAGGCTGCAGTGCAGTGGTGCAATCATAGCTCACTGCAGCCTTGAACTCCTGGGCTCAAGTGATTCTCCCACTTCAGCCTCCTGAGTAGCTAGGACTACAGCCATACACCACTATGCCTGGTTAATTTTTTTTCATTTATTGTAGACACAGGATGTCTTTTGCCCAGGCTAGTTTCAAACTCCTGGCCTCAAGGGATCCTCCCACTTCAGCGCCCTGAGTTGCTGGGATTGTAGTATCACTCCTATATGCCACTATGCCCAGCCTGTGCATTATTAAATTAATCTCTTAAAAATTGACATTTATGAAAGAGTGAAACTGTGCCTGGTGTGTGAAATACTTGCATTGTATCTTGTAATCCTCACAGCAGCTCCAAGAGGAAGGAAGTGTTGTCATTATCATTTTACAGCAGAGAAGACTGAGGCTTTGAGCAAATAAATAGATTGCTCTGGTCACCATGATAAGTGGTGGTCCACATGAATGCAGTCTAGCTCTAGAGTTCCTGTTTCTTTACTGCATTCCCCTGCCCTAGGGAAGGGAAGATATATGGAGCACCTGCAACACCCGTGGTATTATCTCATTTCATCCTAGTCCTCCTCGCAGGTGTCTATGTCTCCTTTATACAAAGGAGGCTGCTAAGGCCCAGAAAGGGGAAGTGACGTGGCCCAGGCCCACAGCACAGCAGAGGAACCAGCATTCAGGCAGTGTGCTTGCTCCAGGCAAGGTCCCCTTCTGCAGCAGGGCGCTGTTGCCCTGGATGTCATCTTGCACCCAGACTCTCTTTCCTGCCTTCTGCTGACGCCATTCTGCTCCTAGCCTCTTCCCAAGCCTGTGTCTCCTGCAGGAAAGCAAACCTCCCAGATCCCAGGTCCCCGCAGACTTCCCACTCGGCCCATCTGTGAGTCGTGAGACACCACAACAAATTTGTCAGGAATCCTGGACACCTGTCTTTTTTACATTTGTCCTTTAAAGAAATGACAATGTATTACTGTCTTATGGCAAAAGATTTTTTTTTAATTTACCTTAAAAATTTTTTTAAATAAAGCCTTTCTGATTTGGCTCAGTTCCCCTGGAGGCAATAAGGGGCTGTTTTGCTGGGCGATCCTTCCCCAATTTGGCCAGACTCCTTGGAGTTGGATTTCAAAATTTAAAGGTAGGAAAGCAAACACTGCCTCATTAAAATGTGGGTGCCTGTTGGATTCGTTAATCATCCTGCCCTAATGCTCCCTAATACGTCTGTTCACTGCTGTTCATCACTGAGCTCGTGGGAGGAAACTGCCAGCTGTCGCAACATTCCTCTTAACCCCTTGTCTGCCCACATCCAGATCCTGTAATAGAACATGGGCTATGAAGGTGAAGGTTTGCAAGAGAAGGTGGGTGGTTTATCCTGGGGCCTTGGGTGCTGAGCAGGTCTGTCCTGTGAAGGGTAGGAGCCTTCTCACCAAAGAAATAGTGTGACAATGCCCCAGGACTGGATAGCTGCCCGAAGTCAGGTGCCTTCTCTAGTTTGACAAGCATGACATTACTTCCTGATAAGTGCAGTGCTCCCCATTTTGCAGATGAGGAAATAGAAGCTCCAAAGCCACATCTCTGATAGGTGCTAAGCTGGGATTGGAGGCCACGTGTGATGTAACCCAACAACTCCAAGCAGCCAAGGAAGCCACTGGCCCCCTGCCTCCCGTCGTGTTGACTACAGCATGCTACTGAGTAGACTGGGATGAGTGTGGGCTTTCACGTCAGACAGACCTGAATTAAAATCTCAGGTCTGGGCCGGGTGCAGTGGCTCATGCCAGTAATCCCACCACTTTGGGAGGCTGAGGCAGGTGGATCACGAGGTCAGGAGATTGCGACCATCCTGTCTAACACGGTAAAACCCCGTCTCTACTAAAAATGCAAAAAATTAGCTGGGCGCGGTGGCGGGCACCCGTAATCCCAGCTACTTGGGAGGCTGAGGCAGGAGAATCGCTTGAACCCGGGAGGCAGAGGTTGCAGTGAGCCAAGATCACATCACTGCACTCCAACCTGGGTGTCAGAGTGAGAGACTCCATCTCAAAAAAAAATAAAAAGTCCCAGGTTTGCCGCTTTCTAAGTGCCCTGAAAGCCTTGGTCTGATCATTTATAGAAAGATGATGTTAAGGGGGTTGAATGGATGCTATAGGAAGTGCCTTGCATACTGCCTGGCAAGTAGTAGATGTTCCACAAATGGCAGTTTTCTTCAGTAACCCCCTCCTTCTACACAGTATACAGTCAACACTGACCTCGTGTTCATCGTCACCTGCTCCTACTCATTCTGCAGACCCATTTCAACTCCACACCACTGGAAAGTCCTTTCTGATCCCACTAAATGGAATTAATATCGATCTTAGACTACGGGGAAAAAAAAGAAGCTGACCAATACAAAGCCTGCTAACACCAACAATGGGGCCAACCCATCTCCTTCTCTTACCCTCAGTGGCTTCTCTAATTAACTGCCCTGCAGGAATGTTTCTGCATTATCCTGATCAATGGGAGCTAATGAGGTGTCAGGGAAGGAGTCTACAAAAGGGGCTGATTTGAAAGTTTGTTCTTTTTTTCTCCTAAGATCAAACTTTCCCCGGACTTTGGAAACACTTCACTATTTTGTTTTAATCACTAAGATTCATGGACTTTTCAACAGAAATTGGCCCTGGGATTTGAATTTGAAAATACTCAGATTTCAAAAGATTCAAAACTTCCATTTATTAATCATGTACTTTATTGATCCATTTGTATATCTGACAGGTAAGTAATTTTCACTCTGTTTATGCTGACCTTGTAAAGCCAGAGTATGTGTATGTAGTTCCTGTCCCCACAGCTGGACCAGTGAGTGTAAACAACCCAATTACCTAATAAACTGATACGATGCACACTTCACAAGCGCCAACTGCCTCATTTGTGCAGTGTTTCCTCACGACGAGACTCATGATCTCATGACATGATAGCCAGTGGGAAGGAGTACTGCAGGAGTGACATCACTTGAGTCAATTGGAATTCTCTCTGGTTATGCCACCAACTGGACAACACTTTTTAGATTCATCATTTCATTTAACTTTGGGTTTCAGAAATTTATTTTAAATTTAATTTTGTCACATTATTATGTAATATATGTATGTGTTTCCTAAGTCACACCTACAAAAATATATAGTCAAAGATACTGAGTTTGTATCCCTGTTCCTCCACCTGATTCACTTTCTTCCCAGAAGAAAGCATTTTAAAATCATGGCTTACCTTTCTGCTGTCTTTCTAGCTATAAACAAAAGATAGAAAGATGGATAGATAGATAGATATACATGTGTATAGATGTAATACGTAATATATATAATCTCTATTTTATCCATCCATTCTACCACCCATCATCCATTCATCTATCCATTCATCCATCCATCTACTCATCCATTCATTCATCACCCATCTATTCACCTATTCATCCATCATTCATTCAGCCAGCCACCCATCCATCCACTCATGCATCCATCCATCCATTCATCCATTGTCCATCCATCTATCCACCCACCCATCCACTCAACCATCCATCGCCTCATCCATCCATTCATCATCCATCATTCATCCATCTACCCATCCACCCATCCACCCATCCATCCATCCGCATGTTCACATGCTTCCTTCTTGAGATGACTAATAGCATATCATACTTTGTCTATCTTGCACTCTCTTTTCAGCAGTGATCCTGAAGAGCCCTCCAAGAGTACACATAGAGATCTCTCTCATTCTTTTTTACAGATGCACTGGGCTTTATTGATGGTTGTGCCCCAGTTTTTCAGCCAGTCCTAAGTTGATGAGCAATTGCAGTGTCTCCAGTCCTTGCTATTATATATACATTGTTTATTATTTGTTTTCATTAGATACATCTCTTATAGATAGTATTAGATTTGACTTTATTAATCAATATGGAAAATTTTTTTATTATACGTTAAATTCTGGGGTACATGTGTAGAAAGTGCAGGTTTGTTACATAGGTATACATGTGTCGTGGTTTGCTGCATCCATCACCCCATCATCTACACTAGGCATTTCTCCTAATGCTATCCCTCCCCTAGCTCGCCACTCCTCTACTATCTCTCCCCTAGACCGCCATCCCCTGACAGGCCCCGATGTGTGATATTCCCCTCCCTGTGTCTATGTGTTCTCATTGTTCAACATCCACTTGTGAGTGAGAACATGTGGTGTTTGGTTTTCTGTTCTGATGTCAGTTTGCTGAGAATGATGGTTTCCAGCTTCATCCACGTCCCTGCAAAGGACATGAACTCTTTCATTTTTATGGCTGCATAGTATTCCATGGTGTATATGTGCCACATTTTCTTTATCCAGTCTATAATTGACGGGCATTTGGGCTGGTTCCAAGTCTTTGCTATTGTGAACAGTGCCTCAATAAACATACATGTGCATGTGTCCTTATAATAGAATGACTTATAATCCTTTGGGTATATACCCAGTAAAAAGAAACTATCATTAGAGTGAACCAGCAACCAACAGAATGGGAAAAAGTTTTTGCAACCTACCCATCTGACAAAGGGCTAATACCCAGAATCTACAAGGAACTTAAACAAATTTACAAGAAACAAACAAACAACTCTATCAAAAAGTGGGCAAAGTATATGAACAGACACTTCTCAAAAGAAGACATTCATGCAGCCAACAAACATATTTTTAAAAAAGCCCATCATCACTGGTCATTAGGGAAATGCAAATCAAAACTGTATTGGAAAATATTTTTATTTTAGTAGATAAATCCATTTGTATTTGCTGGTGGGATTAATATACTTAGCTTCAGTTTTGTCATATTTTATAGTTAGGTAAATTCATACATAATATATATGTGTGTGTTGTTTATATATATTTCCTTTTGGTCTGTTTTGTCATGTTTTCTCTCTCTCACTCTCTCTCTCTCTCACTCTTTCTCTCTCTCTCTCTCTGTCTCTCTCTCTCCCTGTCTTTTTCTCTCTTCTGGTATACATTTTGATATTTAGGTAACATTGTTTTAGATTTTTGTTATAATAAATATTATCTTTATAAGTGTATGTGATCTTGTTAGTTCCTCCCTTCTTTCTTTCCATTTTTCTTTCTTTTCTGCTACTGCATGTTGGATCCTTACCATGAATAATCTTGAAATTTACTAGTGACTTCTTCTCTCTCTCTACTCCCTCTCCCCAACATACTTTTATTCCCAATTAATATAGTTGACCCTTGAATGACATGGGTTGTGGTTGTGTGGGTCTACTTATATAATGACTTTTTTCAATATATTTATATTGGAATTTTTTTGAAGATTTGAAAGAATTTGAAAAAACTTGCAAATGAGCCATATAGCCTAGAAATATCAAAAAGAATAAAAAAAGTTAAGTAGATTGTGAAAGCATAAACTTTATTTAGATACTATTCCATCATTTACTCCCACAAACTACCCACAAATGTATTATAAAAAGTTAAAATTTATTAAAACATATGCACGCAAACACAGACCATACGTGTCACCATTTTCAGTTAAATGTAAACAAAGATAAGATACAGTATTAAATCATAACTGCATAAATTTAACTGTAGTACATACGGGACTACTGTAATAATTTCATAGGCACCACTTGTTGCTATTGCTTTGAGCTCAAGTGTTGCTAATGTCTGCTTAAGACCCCATGTGAATGCTGACCACCTCCAAGTGAGCAGCTCATCTCTCCATTAAACTGCATATCACAGTAATAACTGATTTCAAGTTTCTCACATAGTTCTCATCGTGTTTAGTGCAATACCGTAAACCTTAGATAACACCATGAGACCCATACAAAATGCCACTAGCAATGATAGAAATGCTCCCAAGAAGCAGAGAAAAGTCATGGCATTACAAGAAAAAGTTGAATTGCTTGATACATACCAAAGTTTGAGGTCTGCAGCTGCAGGTGCCAGTGTTTCAGACAGATGATCTTTCTTGTAAACAGGTAATGTAAACTTATGGCATTGATAGACACAGTATTGTGCTATAAATGTATTTTCTCTTTTTACAATTTTCTCAATAATTCTTTTCTCTAGCTTACTTGATTGAAAGAATACAGTGTATAATACCTATAATGTACAAAATATGTATGAATTGACCATTTATGTTACTAATAAGCCCTCTGGGCAACAGTAGGCTGTTAGCAGTTAAGTTTGTAGGCAAAGTTGTATGTGGATTTTCAACTGCACACAGGGTTGGCACCCCTAATCCTTATGTCATTCAAGGGTCAGCTGTGCCTGTAAGGTAATAAAGTGAGCTTACTCTACTTTTCCTAGATCTTCTCCATTCTTCTCCCATTTCTTTGTCGTTTTCTGTCTTTCAACTTTAATTTGTTCTTAGCTTACAGGACATGAGCAAATTTCACCAAGAATGAAAAAAAGCAAAGAAGTATTTGTGTATGTGTGTGGGGTGGGGGGCAGGTAGTGAGTGGTAAATACATACAGTCATCCCTTGGGGTATTTGTTCCAGGACCTCCTGCAGATACCAGAATGTGTGATGCTCAAGTTCCAGATATAAAATGGCATAACATTTGCATATAACATATACACATCCTCCCATATGCTCTAAATCATCTTTAAGTTACTTATAATACCTAATACATTGTAAATGTCACATAAATAGTTGTTATGCTGTATTGTATAGGGAATAATGACAAGAAAAATGTCTGCAGTTGTTCAGTATAGACAAAACTTTTATTTCTGACTATTTTTGACCCATAGTTAGTTGAATCCATGGATACAGAACCCATGGATACAAAGAGCCAAGTGTATATTGTTTTGACTGGTAGACACCTATTTAATGGTCATCACCAGCCCTGTGGCTGTAATTCTCTACTTCTTTCAGTTGTCTGAAGCTTGTTCCTCAGTAAGAGTTCCTGGGAACAGTGTTGCTCAAGTTCTTGAGTGCCTGAGACAGTTTGTCTGCAGCCTTCATATGAGAAAATGTGTGTGGTTACATATGAAGTTCTTGGTTACCTTTCTTTTGTCTTGAGGATCTTGAATATGTTGATTTCAAACTTCTGAAATAAAGAAATACTTCAGAAATTCTAACAAATACTCGGCATGTTGTTTTCTGTTATGGCTCCAGGAACTCTTCCTCTTCATCTTGTCCAACCCCTAGATAGGACAATGACACCGGGAAATGGACTTCCTTTTCAGCGAGTGGTCCTCATGCCAGAGACTAGCAGAGTTGAGAGGGGATCCCAAGAGACTATCTCCTCAGGCCCTGGTGCACATGAGGAGCCCTAAAAAACATGTAAATCCAGGTCCCAGAGCCCCACTCCTATAGTCTGATGTAGTGAGTGTGAGGCAGGGACTCAGATATAAGAATTCTTAACATCTGGTACTCATGGTCTCTGGACCACTTTGAGAACTACCCATATAGTGCAATTGTCTTATTTTGTAGATAAAGAAAATTGCTTAAGACCACACAGTGAATGAGAGTTGAATTCCCAGTCGGAGTTGAAAAATTTCTGGACTCTCAACCAGGGTTGTTACCAGGGTAGCATAGGGCTCTGAAGGACAGAAAATCCTGGGTTTTACGGCTTGGGGGAATTGATAAGTGCAAAGACTGAGATATTAGAAATAGGCAATGAAGCAAACAAATCACGCATAGGAAATGTAAGCTGAGATACAAGACGGGCCGAGGCTGAAATCTTACTGAGGACTCACTCTGCCTCATTCATTCTTCCTGGTGGTCCTGAGGGATCGCAATTACTATCCAGTTTTATGAAAAGGAAAATGGGATATCCACAGAGAGAAAGTGACCAGGGATGCTAGGTAGTAAGTGGAAGAGCCAAAAACGTTACGAGGATGATGATACTGATGGACATATGATGACTTGACAACGATGATGATGCAGATGACAGTCATGATGTCATGACAGTGATGTTGATGCTGATGTGACAGTGACAACAATATTAGCAAGTACAGGCAATAACTATTATTTCTGGAGCTTGGCTCTGGGTCAGCCTTTATGTTAAGAATATTGTATATATTACCTTACTGACCCCACATCCAGCTCTAAGGTGTTAAGCACCAGGCCTATCCTTTCCAAATTCAAGATTTTTTATATTATTTTAATATTTTACTAGCAATAAAATAGTAATAATATTAATATTTTAATATTATTTTAATATTTTTAATAACATACAGTACTGTCTTTTTGCCGCAAGGTAAGAAATCAGAGGGTCATTATTCTCTCATTCTTTGTTCAAACTTTGGGAAGAAGAAACTACTGGGGAGTTGAAAACTTGAATTTCTGATGATCTTAAAGGCACCCAAGTGAACGAAGGAGCTGAAACTGATGAAATCCACTTGCCAGGACTGTATAAATAGCAACTTGTACCTACACTGCTCCTCATCTGCACACATCAAAGAGCACATTAGAAGAATTAAAATGTCAAGTGGGTTAAATATGAAATGCGACCTATCTTATTATCTTATGAGGGGGAAAAAGCTGTCAAGAACTCAAATCTTCCCAGTTGCTTTGAATATAGCTGGGGGCTGGCGGGCCTCTTCTGGGAGACTTGCCAACAGCTGCTCTTAATGGAGCTAAAGTCAGGTCAGGAGGTGTCCATTTTCACAGTCAGGTATGGTCAGAAAGATTTGGGCAATTATTATGAGGCTACTTCTCTATGGTGTCTTTTCTAAAAATATCCGTGTTGTTTTTAGTAGTTTATCTCCTAGTGCACAGTTGCAGCCTAAAACCTAGATCTTCCAATTATTTGAAAACAAGCTTTTAAGTTTTTTTTTTCTGGTTGATGTTTTACCACTGGTTGCTTTGGAGAATTCTCTCCAGGGCTTGTAAGTAACAAGCTTAAGGCTCTAACAAGTCCAAATAATGCATACAACTCCACTAGCCATCTGCCCTGCTATCTAGTGGTCACCCAGATTCCAAAACATTAAGGGGCGTGTGCAGATTCAGCAGAGTCAAAACCTTTGGTAAGACTTGAAGGTGATTTCTAAATTGGAGAAATCATCTGATATACGATGACCACACATATCTGACAGAAATAGACCTAAGGTGCATGGTGAAGTTTGTTAAGGGTCTATTGGACAACACTCTGAGAAACAAGGAGAGGGAGACTGGGCATTGGAGATTGCTGGGACGTGCATTGGCCGCTTTCCTCATGCAGGCTGTGGAAATAAGATGAGCTGCTAGTTTACCTGATGGTCGGGTAGTGACATGAAAAGCCAGTGTCTGGCAAAGACCCACCCTGTCATGGTGGAAGGCCACCTCCCTGCTGCCTGCCCCAGGCACAGCCCTCCTCCTCTGGCTCCCACAGACAGAAGGCATTGAGGGGCCTCAGTTCTCCACTCAGTCCAAGAAGAATCCAGAATGCTGTATCTATCGCCGTCCATATTCATCCAGCATCTACATCAGAAGTTTTGGCTAAGTAAATAGCAATTTAAAACTCTACCTGACTTAAATAACAAAGGTGATGTGTTGACTCACATGATTTAAAATATCCAGAAATAGGGATAGCATCCAGTGGGGCTTAACTCAAGGCTTGCCCCTAGGAGCCAATATCAACAGGTATGGTGATGTGAGCTAAAAATGTTCACCAAGTGTTTTCCTCTTTGCCCAACACTTTTCAAAAACTGTTTATGTTTAACTCATTTAATTATCAGAAAAACACAATGACATAGGCATTATCACATTTCTTTAAAGAAGAAAGAATAGAGGAACAGAGAGATTAAGGAACATGCCCAAGATTGTGCAGCTTGTAGAGCAGAGGAACTGAGCTCCAACGCTTGGCTGTCTTGCACTAGAATGCTGACTCTTAGCTATGGTACTCTGTCACCTCTGCATTAGATGGAATTGTTTGTTACCCTTGAAGAAGCCATGTTTTAGCAGGAGAGGCAGAGAGAGGAGATAATAACAAAACAACGTGAGGCATGTGAAGCCATGTGAAGTAATACTGGGATGCACACAGCCCTGCAAATCTATCTGACAGCTCCATGCACACAGCAAACTGAATCCAAATTGCCTAAGACAAGCAGTCTTTCAACCCATCTGTAGAAACCCTGGTGGTAATAGCTTCAGAAGTGCCCTCCCCAGCTCTCTAGTTAGGCTATTTTTTAACAGGCTACATTGCTCATAATTACTTGTGTCTCCTTCAAGAGAGCAAAAGTCCTTTGCCACTGGGAGTTTTTGCATTAACCCTCAGACTGATTTCAGCAGCCTCCTCTTGACATGTTAGGAAACTGGGGCATTAGTCAAGGCCCTGAGATGCCCAAGGCATCAGGGCAAATGCAATAGGAACATCCCATGATGTGCAAGTGGTAACAGCAAGGGCAGAGTCCTGAGTCAGCCCAACATGGGCTGGAATCCCAGCTGGCCACTCACAAGCTCGGTGACCTTGAGCAAGTCATGCCTTCTCTCTAAGCCTCCACTCTCACCTGCAAAATGGAGACAGTAATACCTACCTTTAACATCTCAGGATTAAATATGGTAATATAATGTATTCAGACTCGTTTAGCATACTATGGGGTACATGTTAAAAATTCAATAAATGCTTGTTATTATTGAAATTTTCTTTCTTTCCTTCCCTCCCTCCCTCCCTTCCTCCCTTCCTCTCTCTCTTTCTTTCTCTCTCTCTTCCTTCCTTCCCTCCCTTTTTCTTTCTTTCCTTCTTTCTTTCTTTCTCTTTCTTTCTTTCTTTCTTTCTTTCTTTCTTTCTTTCTTTCTTTCTTTCTTTCTTTCTTTCTTCTTTCTTTCTTTCTCTTTCTTTCTTTCTTTCTTTCTTTCTTCTTTCTTTCTTTCTTTCTCTATAATTTCCAAGATACATGTGCAGAAAGTGCAGGTTTGTTACACAGGTATACATGTGCCATGTGGTTTGCTGGACCTATTTCCCTCTCCTCTCCTGCCACCCCCACAACAGGCCCTGGTGTGTGTGTTTCTCCCCTCCCTGTGTCCATGTGTTCTCAATGTTCAACTCCCACTTATGAGTGAGAACATG
>PVKP010010412.1:0-64733 GCA_004027715.1 Plecturocebus donacophilus
ATGTTACCTAGGCTGGATACAAACTCCTGGGCTTAAGTGATCCTCCTTGCTCAGGCTTTTGAGTTGCTGGGACTATGGTGCACACCACTGTACCGAGCCAGGACCTTCTTATTTTGTCTCTGCCTCTGAAATCGTCCAATTCCACTCTCTCCCGTGCTCACTAGGCTCCAGACACACCGGCCTGCTTTCTTTTCTTTAAAGGACCAAGCTTGTTCCAGCCTCAGAACACTTTCTTTTCTGCCTAGAACACTTCCCATGTACCACTGTATGTATGAGGTTGGAACAACACAGCGGAGCAAAAACTTTTCCAATTTCTCCATTAACAGAAAGCAAGTAATAATTTCCAAAGTTTACGTTTGACCATGAACTTAGACATTGGTGTTTTTAAGTAGAAAGAAAGATCAATTTTTATACTTGAGAAAAATAAAGTATAAATTGGAAAGTACTTAGTAAAAATAACCATGCAGAAGCAACTCTCTGCACTCTATGGAAAAAAAATGTTAATCTATTTCAAGACTTTTTCTTTTAATATTAAACTTTAGAAATCTCTCTCTTTGAAGAAAATACATGGGAAATTTCTTTCTTGCTCTACTGGACATGCTTGAAGAGAGCCATAAAGCATTCCGCTGTGTATTATAAAACTTGGAGCAGGAGGGGGGAACATTTCAATGGAAATAATTTGGAAGGTGGGAGCCTGGACCAGATTAGTTTTCACAAAGCATAACAACTCTGTGAAGGATTAGGCACCAGGAGTAAAAATGTACGATTTTCATCAGATTATTTTTCCCATGTGGTGCTCTTTTTGTGTGTTTCAGCCTGATATTCTATTTCTGTTGTAATCAGTGGCTCACAAACTTTGGTGAGCAACAGAATCATCTGCAGGGCTTGCTGAAAAGGCAGCTCTCTGAGCCATAACCTCAGCTATTTCCCATCACTCAGTCCTACAGTTATTTTTCATGAGGATCTCAGCTGCTTCTGATGCAGATGATCTTTTCTACAGAAGCTCTACACATACTGTTTTGGAGTCTGTGTACTTCTTAGACTGCTTATTAAAAGCCTGGCTAATTTTGAAGTACCGTTATTTTGAACTCTGTGAAGGGTAAACATGACATTAATTCTTGTTATTGGTGCAGCCAGATCAGAGACCTCATGCAGAGAACACATGGACAATCTGCCAGGGAACTGTGCCTCGCTCCTGATTTAAGTTTCTGTGAGCGGGAACAGTCTGGCAAGCCCCACAGACACTGAATAGCGCAGGCTCATCAGCTTTGATGCAGAAGGACATTGCTTTCTTTGCAGGGGAAAGTGGTACACTAGGAGTCAAACTGGCTTTTCGGTGGGCCTCTGGGAGAAAACTGGACTTTGAGCTTAGTCCGTGGTCCAGGAGGGAGGAAGTTCAGAGGCTTAGGTAGCCTGTAGCCTTGATTACTTTGCTTGTTTACTCAAGCTCATTTAACTTTCAGGACATGATTCTCTCTCATCCTCTTTCTTCCACTTTACTCTTGATTCATCATTTCATTGATTCCACTACCTCGTATTATCTTTTAAATATTACATTCCTCAAAGCTCCATCATGCCACTCTCCTCGTCTCTCTCTGTGTCATTTTTATGTGTGATCTCAACTGTCTTCTCATTGATAGCTCCATCTATGTCTAATCAGGGTCCTAGAGCCAAGTGCCAAAATTCTATCAGAAGGGGTTTCTATTAAGATTTCCTACCAGAAGCTTGCAAAAGCAAGTCTAAAACCACACTCATTGCCCTCAGCCAAGAGTGGCTTCTCTTGGGGTCTTCATCTTGGGAATATCACTGTTCATATCATGAACCTTCATGGTCTATTCTGAGCCAGAAATCTCATGCCCATGCAAAACCAGGTGCCAAATTCTGTCAATTCCAGCTCCAAAGACCCTCAAGTCATCCTGTGTTATCTTTTCTCAAGGCTTTGGTCTCCCTGGTTGTAGTACACTCAAGATGGTTTAATTAATCAATTAATTAATTAATCACAGATAATTAGCAACACAATCTTGCCAGCAGACTTGCCCCCATCTGCAAGGACATTCAACTTTTGTCTTCCTTCTTTTCTTCTTAGTCTTAGTTACCAAAAACACTATTATTTGTAAAGAAAATCATGATAAAATACAATAGCTAATATTTGTGTTTATTATGTGTCTTTTACTGTGCTAGGTACTTACTATGCATTATTCCACGTTTCACGAAACATTAAAAAATAGATGCTGTTATTATTCTCCTTTGCAGATGAAGCCATTGAGGCTTACAGAGGAATTGAGCAACTTGTTTAAGGCCTCAGGGGTAGTAGGAGGGACTTCAGAGAAAGTTTGTCTGAATCCAGAGCCTGTACTCTTAATCCCTTTCTCTGCTACCTAGTTCTATGTGGTTTAAATAATACTAGCCACTGGGTGTGGTGGCTTACACCTGCAATCCCAGCACTTTGGGAGGCCAAGGCAGGCAGATTGAGCTCAGGAGCTGAGAGAGCGGCCTGGGCAATGTTGTGAAACCCTGTCTCTACAAAACATTAGCCAGGTATGCTGGCACTAGCCTGTAGGTACAGCTACTTAGGAGGATGAGCCTGGGAGGTTAAGGCTGCAGTGAGCTGTGATCGTGCCACTGCACCCCAGACTGAGTGACAGAGTGAGACCCTGTCTCAAAAGAAAGAAAGAAAAAATAATATTATCAAGAGTATTCTTACTATATTTTACATGCATTTAAAATAATTGTCTATGATGGTGGGTGGAAAATAGTGATGGGTTTGAGACAATCCACCTACATTCTTTCATTCAGTTGCTGATGTGACCTCAGTTCAGTCAGGGTGAATTTATCATTATGATATCTTTAAACAACGGTATGCACAAGAGGACAAAATCCATGGCCCCAGCTTCCTGACATCATGCCTTCCCTTTTCTGCAAATACTCTTTCAACTATAGTAGCTGTTAATGACCGAGGTACTTTATTTAACTCTTCCCATTGTAAATAGATTGGCTAGTTAAGAATTTTCCAAGTATGTTCAACAGAACATAATTCCAGGAAATGACAATAGTCCTCATATCAAAAAAGGGTTTTTCAATCAAATATGTATGAGAAATGTTGTATTACAAATGTGCAATACATTTCTTTACTGCAAGAGTCAGTACATTGTGATTTTCCAAAAGGAGTACATAGCCCGTGTTGATGCACACATTTAATCACAAGGCTTTTTCTTAGCTTTCCTTTTTAAAAAAATTAAAAACAATTTTTTTTAGCAGAGCTCTCAGATGTATCTATTTGAGAAATGCTATTATCAAAGAGCTATCTAGTATTTCTGTTCACACAGACTCAATCTTTGTGTTTAAAGCATGTGGACTGTGCTATTTATTTTTATCTAAACCCTATATATGTTACAAAGGAGCATCACCTTCTTTTATTCTATTTAGAGTATGATACCTGGAATAAATTGCTGTGTGGAAGAAAATGTGGAGGATTATCAACTAAACTGTTTATCTGTGTTGTCAGAAGGCAGGCACCTGGACCAGAGGTTTGTGGTTTTTTTTTTTGTTGTTGTTGTTTAAATTGAGACTGTGTGTCTTTCTTCTTTGTAACCCTCTTTGCATATCTGATAAATCATTCTCATACTTTAAACAAGCTCTTTAATCGGCTGGGACAGGAGCTGCTTTCTCTCATCCTCTTCCCCTAACGTTAACCAAAGCATTTATAGAAGCAGCAACCCCAGCGCTATTAAATTGTGGCTTCTTGAGAAATTGGAGGTACATCAAGAGAAAAGTTGGGCATGCTCACCATGGAGAATGTTTAAACCACTGTAAAATGTGTTGAGTGTTTATTCTTTTCTAACTCAAAACCACTAGGCTTTAGACTGGCCAGTGAAGCCTCTACCCCCTCAGCAGGGCAGGAGATACTGGTTCACTCTGAGCCTCTAGACTTTCTTTTGATTTATGGCCCCAGTGGAGACCCACCTGCTTCCATGTCTTCATCTATCCAAGCCAAGAACAAAATACAACTAATTTCTCCATTTTTTCAGGGAAGCTTTAGAGCTCTCCTGGCTTGTTGTCCTTCTGGAATTATGCTACTCATGAAGATGGAAACACTTGATGCATATTCCTATGTGGATTGACGTGCTATTTACCAGACTAGATAGAAAATAAGGACTTTCCCCTCCCATCAGACACAATGTAACATCTACTTTTGGTGGTCAACATTTAACCAAATGGAAGAATTGGGAAACCTGCTCCCTCAAGTAAATAAAGCTAGGGTCTCCAGATCCATGCCAGAGCCTTATGCAAGTTTTCTTTGTTTTCCTAATGTGAATGCATAAGATCTTCAGTTAAATCATTGGCAAAATAAGACTCCCAGGCCACTTCAGAGCTATTAACACGTGTCTGCCTCTTTCCTTATTTTTGGATCTGTAATAGGCATTTCAGCAAATTACCTCCTTCCAAATAATTGTAAAGTCTTTATTTTCATGTCTCTGGAACCCGAGGGAAGCTGTTTGATCTGGATCCTGTGCCTCTTGGCCTAGTCTTTTAACTTCCCCATGTCATAAATGCATCAATTCCCAACCAGTCAGGGAAGAGTTTCCTCCTTCTCTCACCACACTGCTGGATTCTCTTTTGCTTGTAGTGTCTCTGAGGCTATACCTGACCCATGGAGATGTTCTGTGGAAACAGTTCAATATAAGATGTAGCAGACATGCTGATAAATGGTATGTATTAAAGTCATGTAAGATGAAGACTATAAAAAGAATGAAGAAAGAATACTTCTCAGCTTTGGGTGTTCTTTATATATTTGTGTATCATAAATGATTTTTCCTTAGAATAACAAATGTAGCTATTTGTTGATGTTTTTAGTCTGAAGAAAAATTGCCTGTTTAAATCATGATTTTGTTCCATAGGCATTGTCTTCTCTGGACCATACATAAGCCAAATTACGTAGCTTAGTCCTACTTCATTACTAATCAACTTTGAGAGCTGAGATATTTATTCCAAAAAGAAAGTAATTTTTTTTTTTTTTGAGACAGTTTTGTTCTTGTTGCCCAGGCTGGAGTGCAATGGCACGATCTTGGCTCATTGCAAACTCTGCCTCCCAGGTTCAAGTGATTCTCCTGCCTTGGCCTTTTGAGCAGCTGAGATTACAAGTATGCACCACAATACACGGCTAATTTTGTATTTTTAGTAGAGACGGGGTTTCTCCATGTTGGTCAGGCTGGTCTTGAACTCCTGACCTCAGGTGATCTGCCCATCTCGGCCTCCCAAAGTGCTGGGGTTACAGGCATGAGCCACTGCATCCAGCCCAGAAAGTGTAAATTTAAAAAAAATTAAAAACGATTTGATTGACAGGTAATTGTATATATTTATGGTGTACAACATGATGTTTATATCTATACATACATAAATACATAAACACACTATGTTTGTATATATATAAACTATATCTGTGTATGTATATCTATATATATATAAAATCATCATGTTGTACACCATATATATGTGTATATATACACTATGTGTATTTATCACCATGTGTGTATACACATTTACACTTATATACACACTATGTGTACTCTGTGTATGTACAATGTATGTCACATATACATACACAGAGCACACATTGTAGAATGGCTAAATAAAGCTATTAGCACATGCATTATCTCAAAAATTCATCAGTTTTGTAATAGAAACACAAAATCTACTCTTAGCAATTTTCATGTACACAATATGTTGTCATTAACTGTAGTCACTATGATGTACAATACATCTCTTGAAATTACTCCTTTTATCTAAGTGAAATTTTGTGTCCTTTGACCAACATCTATCCAGTCCCACCACCTCCCAGTTTCTCTGGTAACCAGCATTTTACTCTGTCCCAAGTACCTCAACATTTTTACCCTCCACATGTAAATGAGATCATGCGATACTTGATTTGTACCTGGTTTATTTTACGTAACATAATGGTCTCAGGTATGTCCATGTTGTTCCAGATGGCTGGATTTCCTTCTTTTTGAAGGTTCCATCATGTATATATATCATATTTTCTTTATCCATTCATCTGTTGATGGGCATTTAAACTGAATCCGTATCTTTGCTATTGTGAATAATGCTTCAGTAAACATGGGAGTGCATTTATCTCTTCTAGATACTAATTTTATTTTCTTTGGATATATAGCCAATAGTGGAATTGCTGGATCATATGTTAGCTCTATTTTTAATTTTTTGAGGAACCTCCATACTATTTACCCTAATGGTTGTACTAATTTACATTTTTACCAACAATGTGTAATGGTTCCCTCTTCTCCACATTCTCGCCAACACTTGTTACCTTTTATCATTTTGATTACAGCCATTCTGACAGGTTTGAGGTGGTATCTTATGGTTTTAATTTGCATTTCCTTGATTAATGATATTAAACCTTTTAAATATACCCATTGGCATATGTATGTCTTCTTTTGAGAAATCCCTACTCAGGTCCTTCGTCCATTTTTAAATCAAGTTATTTGTTTCCTTACTAATGAATTGTTTGAATTCTTTATATATTTTGGACATTAATCCCTTATCAGATGTATGGTTTGTGAATACATCCTCTCATTCCATAGGTTGTCTTTTCAAGTTGTTGGATCGTTTCCTTTGCTGTGCAGAAGCCTTTTAGTTTGATGCTGTTCCATTTATCTATTTTGGCTTTTGCTGCTTGTGCTTTTGGGTTCATATCCAAAAAATCTTTGCCCAGATCAGTGTCATATAGCATTTTCCCCTATGTTTTGTTCAAGTAGCTTTACAGTTTCAGGTCTTACATTTAAGTCTTTAATTTATTTTGAATTGATTTTTGTATATGGTGTAAAATGAGAGCCTACTTTCATACTTCTATGTATGGATATATATTCTTGAAGAGACTGTCCTTTCCCCATCGTTTTGGCACCTTTGTCAAAAGCCTATTGACCATAAATGCAATAATTTATTTCTGGGGTCTATATTCTGTTCCATTGGTATATGTGTCTGTATTTATGCTAGTACCATGCTGTTTTTATTACTATAGCTTTGTAGTAAGTTTTAAAATCAGGTCATGTGATGTCTCTGGCTTTGTTGTTGTTGCTTAAATTGCTTTAGCTAATTAGGGTATTTTGTGGTTCCATATGAATTTTAGAATTACTTTTCCTATTTCTGTAAAAATGTCATTGGAATTTTTATAGGCATTATGTTAAATCTGTAGATCACTTTGGGTAGAATTGAATTTTTAACAATATTCTTCAAATCTGTGAAAATGGGATATTTTTTCCATTGACTTGTGTTTCTTCAATTTCTTTCATCAATATTTTATAAATTTCAGTATAAACTTTCACCTTCTTGGTCAAATTTTTCTTAAGTATTTCTTTTTTAGTTATTGTAAATGAAATTGTTTTCTTGATTTCCTTTTTGGATAATTCATTGTTAGTATATAGAAATCCTATTGATTTTTATATTTTGATTTTGTATCCTATAACTTTACTGAATTCATTTTTTAGTTCTAACAGTTTTTTCGTGGAGTCTTTAGGATATACTATATATAAGATCATGCCATCTGCAAACAGAGACAATGTAACTTTTTCCTTTCCAATTTGGACGCCTTTTATGTCTTTCTCTTGCCTAACTGTTCTGGCTAGTACTTTCAGTACTATGTTGAATAAATGTGGCAAGAGTGGGCGTCCTTGTCTTATTCCTAATCTTAGAAGAAGAGCTTTCAACTTTTCTCTGTTGAATGTGATGTCAGCTATAGGCTTGTTGTATGTGGTCTTCATTGCATTGAGATACATTTATTCTGTACTTAATTTGCTGAGTGTTTCAAGAAAGAAACTTAAATTTTGTCAAGTGGCTTTTCTGCATCTATTGAGATGATCATATGGGTTTTGTACTTCATTCTGCTAATGTGGTATATCATATTTATTAATTATTGTATATTGAACCATCCTTGCATCTCTGGGATAAATCCCACATGGCTATGGTAAATGATTCTTTTAATATGCTGTTGAATCCAGTTTGCTAGTATTTTGTTGAGGATTTTTACATCTATATTTATTAGGGATATGGGCATGTAATTTTTTTTCCTGTGGTGTTTTTGTCTGGCTTTGTTATTAGGGTAATCGTGGTAAAAATGAGTTTGAGAATGTTTCTTCATCTTCATTTTTTGGAAAAATTTGCAAAAGATTGGTATTTTCTCCTTCTAATATTTGGTAGAATTCAGCAGTAAAGTTATCAGGTCTTGGGATTTTCTTTGATAGGAGACGTTTTATTGATTTAATTTCCTTACTCATTATTAGTTTGTTCAGATTTTCTATTTCATCATGATTCAATTTTGGTGGGTTCTATGAGACTAAGAAATTATTTATATTTCTTAGCTCACTCAATGTGTGTTGTATAATTGTTCATAATAGTTGGTGATCCTTTGGATTTCTGTGGTATAAGTTATGATGTCTCCTCTCTCATTTCTGGTTTCATTTATTTGAGTCTTCTCTCTTTTTTTATTTTTTAGTCTAGCTAAAGGTTTATTGATTTTGTTTACCTTTTCAGAAAACTAATAGTTTTTTTTCAGTCTTTTCTATTTTTTAAAAAGTTTTTATTTCATTAATTTCTTCTCTGATCTTTATTTCCTTCTATCTAGTAACTTTGGGTTTATTGCAGAGGTTGTAAGTTTTTATGTAAGGGTATGAAGTAGCTAATTCATACAAACATAAATACAAAAAAAATATCAATGAAGGTCACAGTTTGTACTAATTCACTTGAGGTGAGAAAGCAAAATGCAAAACATATTGACCATCAGTGCTAGATACAAGGATTCAACTTGCTGCTGAAGATAGAGCCACATCCTTGTGCATGTGTGCACGTGCACACACATTTCATGAAAATATGCATGGTTTGGAACCCTACGGAACTTGGTATAAGAAATCTTTCAAAATAATTCCCCCAAGCAGAAACAAGAGGGACAAATGTTTCAATGCCAAAACAAAAGTTTGCATTTTCAGTAAAACCACATAATCCGAGAAGAGTAGAATATAATCTTATATAATCTTATTTGGAAAAAATTATTGTGAACTTATGACATTAAAATAACTTGTATTTTCCATCTCTGACATTATTAAATATGGTCAAGCAGCAGCACTGTTTTTTTTCTTCATTGCCAAACAATATATTTATTAGTTCATGTTCATTAGAGTAAAGCTGTGTGCTTGAGGCAGCTATTACAGAGAAGAAGAGCTTTAAAAGGAACAGCACTGTTTTTACTTACCATCAACTCTCCTGGTTATCCCTAGTTCCTAGATTTTGGACTCTAATAATATTCTTTACTACTTATAGTAGGGAAGCTGATTCCATGTTTGAGGGCAGTAAAACAAAACAAATTAGAATGAGTCTGGAACATCTTGTTACAGCTAGAAAACAAATGTTTTAAAGAGTGGAGACTGTACTAAAACACTACAAAGGTGGATGAAGTCAAGTTAAAGAGATTCCTGTGGGCCAAATCTCAATGATTTGATGAGAGAGAGAAAGTGAGCATGAATTATGTGGTTGACTAAAAAGAAGCTGAGTCTTGCGAGGCCAAGGCGGGTGGATCATGAGGTCAAGAGGTCGAGACCATCCTGGTCAACATGGTGAAACTCCGCCTCTACTAAAAATACAAAAATTAGCTGGGCATGGTGGCGCATGCCTATAGTCCCAGCTACTCGGGAGGCTGAGGCAGGAGAATTGCTTGAACCCAGGAGGCGGAGGTTGCAGTGAGCCGAGATCACGCCATTGCACTCCAGCCTGGATAACAAGAGCGAAACTCCGTCTCAAAAAAAAAAAAAAAAAAGAAAAAAAGAAGTTGAGTCTAATCTGAAAGGTCATTAGTTTATACGAACCATGTAAAAGATAGTTAATATGAACCATATAAAAGATAGTTATAATTCAAAGAAGGGTAAACAAAATAGGGTATGTTTAATGGGGGTTTAATATACGTGGGTATTTTATCTTCTATGAAAACAAATTTACATTCCTCACTATAAATTATATAGTTTCTATAATGAATAGTACAATAGACACAAAAATGGGAAGTCAAGTTTCCCTTAAAACTTAGTTACCAAAATTAAATCAGAAAGACTAACCATATGGGGCCCCATATAATCACTGGATAGGAATGAAGACTAGCATTTTATTGGTACCAGTACACTGCAGAAAGAAATCAATGGCAAAATGATAGTTTGGGCAAGTGTCCTGAGGAGGAGGACTGAAAGGCAGACTCAATGCACTATCACCTAGGAGACATCTCTTCAATGGCTCTAATAATCTTAATGAACTATTTTTAAAAATTTCCAAGAAGGTATTCTAAAAAGGCCAAGTCCATACATCATAACGGTGGGATAATGAAATGGGATTTGCAGTGCGGGTCAAATCAATTGTGAAGACATCATGGTAATAATGCACCATTGTAAAAATAAAAACAATTTCATATATGTGGATTTAAGTGCAGCTTAATCTGATGATCACTGGCTAGTGTTCCAATCTCCTTAGAAACCAGAAACTGTGTCCTCACCAAGAATCCTGACACAGGCTTTGCAGTTGGCTGCTCTGAGATACTTATTTAGTTTTCATTTGGATATGGTAATATTTTTGAACCCTGAAAAGCTATAAAAATAGAAAAATAGCTGATATGTTAAGAATATAACCCAGGAAAAGACTAGAAGAAAAATGTGAGTCAGGACAAGGATCACATTCACTATATTCACACATTTACAACTGATTTTAATCTAAAAGTACTGATTACCTTAGTATTTATAACAATTTTGTGAGAGTTCTGCATATTGAAAGGCATTTAAAATAGGAAAATTAGATACATCAAAATTTTTATTTCAATTAAATGCTTAGAGACATTGTGATCAGTGTTTCAGTATTTGGAAAATTTAGCTTGTTGGAGCATTAAGTTTTGATTGTTAGTTGCATTAAGTAGACAAGTAATCTATACATACTTGAGAAAAGTCAATACTTTTGTTTAAATAAATGTATATTATTTAATCTATAAAGCTAAAAAATGGACATTAAAGAAAGCACAAAAAGAAATGTTTCTTTCTAAAAGTAAAAGAGGTCTTTCTAAAACCCCTTTTTATCAATCATCAATTATCATAAGTATCAATTATCATAAAGACATAGTTTCAAATCCCCCTCAACACACCAAGTAATTGTGGTCAATTTCTACTTGGGCAAATTAATTTTTCTGAGACACCTTTTTCTTCTGTGTATTTCATCTGAATGTTGTTTCATAACAATATAAGACATTTAATAATTTAACAGAGATAGATCTAGGATTAGAACTGGTAACAAGTAGAAATTCAATAAATGCAATAATAGAAAGGCAACTGACTGAAAATTTAATATGGCAGAATAACTTGATTGAAAGATGGTTGTGTCATATTATGATTTCCTTTATTTAATGGATTACAAGGCAAGGCTCAGTGGCTCACACCTGTAATCCCAGCACTTGGGAGGCCAAGGCAGGAGGATCGCCCAGAAGTTTGAGGCTGCAGTGTGCTATGTTCATGCCACTGCACTCCAGCCTGGGAAACAGAGCAAGACTGCCTCAAGAAAGAAAAGAAAAGAAAACAGAGGAGAAGAGAAGAGAATAGAGAAAGAAAAAAGAAAGGAAGGAAGGAAGGAAGGAAGAAAGAATGTGTTTAATCTTAGCAGATGCTAAGATTGTCAAAAATTTCAAAATTGTAAAAGGAATGAAAATTTGATTAAAAATTCAGAAATCACAGTACTGACTAATAATATTTTCATTTTGGAAGCTGAAAAACACAGTATTCTTTTTAAGTTAGTTCAGATATCACTTAGATCAGAGGGGTTAGTCAATTGGCAGATATATATATATATATATATATTTAATAAAAGAGATTGTATAAGGCCTTTTAACTTGTGAGAATAAAAAGCTATTTTGAAAAGCTATATTGATGCTTAACAAACCAAGCTATATCATCACAAAATAGAAAAATTCACATTTGAAGCTCAATCCTTAAGAATCATCATTTTTCTCATAAAATGTTCTGCCCTAGGCAGGAACACATCTGACTTGTACTGAATTTTCAGACCTCAATGTATTTACATAAATAATCCAAAGAGAAATAGGTTGTTTCCAACAGCTTTAATTAGTTTTCCATATATGTAGGTCATAATCGGGTTTTACTTAGATATTACATTTAGTAATGGCTGTTAAATATAAATTGAGTGTGTACCTGGGAGCATTAATTTATAGACATCTCCTCACAAAGAATATGGAACATCAACACGGCTTTCCCATTACTTAAAGTTTTATCACTAGCCTGAAATTGACCGACTAAATGATTGTCGTGGGTAACACATAATGCTGTAAAACTTATTACAGAATAAAAAGCTTGAGGGATCATTGGGGTGTTTAATATCAGGACTGGCTTGTTTTCCCATTACACTTGATAAAAGAACCAGCCAAATTGCCTTGAATGAAACTTTAACAAAACAATGTCATTTCTATATCTATCTCTCCTCTAGGAGAGTGTAGATCATTTATGATCATAAGAGCACTTCCCAGCCCTTCCTCATGAGTTCTCTGCACAAGAGACTCAAATGAGTAGCATGTAAATGACCTGTCATGTCATTAGAGTATTACTGCAGTGAATTAATAAAATTAAGCAAGTAATATAATTTCAGTGCAATCTTCTTTACATTAAAATGCCATTCCCTTTCTTCCTAACATAGCAAAAAAAAAAAAAAAAAAGGAAGGAAGAAAGAAAAAACAGTGATTTTAAAGAATTTTAGGCAAAGAATTATATTCAAGGTCTGAAAGCCACAAGAGTCTGAAGATAAAAGAAGAGGAAAATGCTCTGGGCTTCTGACATGTGACATTCTGCACAGTCCCGGGGCAGAGAGCCAAGCCTCTGCTGTTTTGCTGCCAGGGAGTTTAATAGAAAGACCTGCTCTTTGATCACTGCGTGGGATTCTGTGACTGAGGAAGAACCCTGGCCCCTCTCCTGGCACCACCAAAGCCTCTGCAAAACTTGTATGTGGCTTCCGCCAGGTGGCAGCAGGAAATAAGGTTTGTACAAAAGTTGGTATCTTGGTCTAGAGTAATGAACGCATTAAAAGAAAAATAAATTCTCACAGTCTTGTGAGAATTCAAATTAACAAACTCGGCTTTAAGAAAAGGAAGTCTCCTGTGAAAGTATTTCTCAACTGTGAGTTGTTGCAGCAAAAGAGAGATTTCAACTTTCAGATGATCTTAAAATCAGAATATAACATTTTGGAAATAGACGGATCTGTGATACTACATCTGTGGTCACCAAGGGAGTGTCAGATCTCGGTTTAAAAGCACTGGCTTAAATGGTAAGCTAAGGAAGGAAGGTATTTTTTTTCCTCTTTTCCTCTTAAGAAAACAAATGCAACTCATGGAGATCCTTAGTTATGTAATTTCTAGATATTAACACAAGTGACTGACAAAGGATTTGCTGATTCCTTAAGGAATTGTATTTCTTCCTCCACTTTTGCAGAAAGTGTATGCCTCCAAAGACTCCTGGGTCCCCAGAGACTTCTGAGAGGCTCTAGAGATAACAGTGACATAACTACCATGCCTGAATGTTTTAAGAAATAAACATTATCAGTCTCTTCCTTCAAATGCCAGTGTTTTATTTCATGCATAACGGAAAGGTATGCAGGATGTTTGAATGTTTCTGCCCTTGGTGGAAATAGGGGCTGCTCGTCTCTTCAGGGAGTAAAACATGTAAATCTCAGTCCATTTCTCCTCTCTGTCTCTGGTTTCAGTCACCTTCTCTTCCACAGTCTAACCTACGTGTGACTCCTAATTCTTCACTCCCACCCTCAGAATGTACGTCGTTCTTTGCCTTGTTTTCTTCCTTACAAACGTGTTCATGCTATGAAGGGAACCAAAGTGGAGTCAGAAGATTCCCCTGCCCCTCACTCTGCAAATTTGTGTCATTTGCCTAATGTTACCGTGAAAAGTAAATAAGAAAATGTCAGTGTCAGCCATAAATTATGTGTGCATTTAAGAAAATCATTATTTTTGAGTGTCTTCCTAAGCTGCTTTCCTTCTGCTTTCAGGATATCCCATCTCGACAGAACATAACATAACAAAGCAATGGGATAAATCTGCTGTTCCCTTAGGATGAAGATCCTCTTCATCCAGTGATCTGGAATGAATAGCATTCACAGTGTCCTTTATACCCGCTTTATTTCCCCTCATCTCTTTTAATTTGACTTTCCCAGAATCTAAGTCTAATGAAATGCATTCTCTGCAACCACCCAGAAAATACCAAACTTCAAGTCCAGTGGCCTTTCCTTGGTCCTCATTCTCTTTGCATTCTCCTTAAACCTGTGAATCCCCCACTTCCATGAAGCTCTCTCTTGACTTTCATACCATGATGAGTAACCTGGTTCTTCTCCATATCAGTTTTATTTGATGCCTTTTGCCTCTCTGACCACACTCCTCCATCTCCCTCGCTAGCCTGGCCTCATGTGCCTTTGCTGTGGATATTACAAAAGATGCAATCAATAATTCTTCCTTCCAAGCTGCTTCTGCCATAACTCATAAGAGAAAAACCTCACTAGCTTTGACTTTTCCCCTGGGCTTCAGTCTAGCATCCTCAATTGTTTGTTTTTCTCTGCATGCCCTCCAGCCCTTGCCATCTGGGCCAAAATACCAGTATTGTTCTAGTTCTGCTGGTCCTAACCCTGATTTAACCTCTTTAGCTTTTACCCACAGCCACTCAGCTCCCATTGTAGTGATTCTTATTTTGAAATGGCTCATACGTCTCTTCCATTCATTCTATTCCTACTGCAATGCCCTCCTTTAAAAGCTGGCCTGATGACTCCCACCTGTAATCATAGTGCTTTGGGAGGCCAAAGGAGGAGAATCACTTGAGCCCAGGAGTTCAAGATCAGCCTGAGCAACATAGTGAGACTTCCATCTCTACAAAACACTTAAAAAAATAAAACAAACAAACAAACAAACAAAACAATGCCCTTCTCTATGCTTATTCCATCTATCAGCCTATAACTGGTTACTCCTCTTTCCATAACCAACTCCTCCAATCTTGCTCTCACAGGCCACTTTCTCACATACATTCATGCCATGGAGTCTCCCCAAATCACTATCATTTATCAGATGCTTGGGAAAAATTGTTACTCCCTCAGGCCTCGGTTTCCTTGAGACATGTTTCTTCTCCTTGCCATTCATTCTCCTCTGTGGCTTAGTTCAGATATCATCTCCTTTGTATTAGTCAGGGTTCTCTAGAGGGACAGAACTAATAGGATATATATATATGTATATAGATAGATAGATAGATAGATACACACACACACACACACACATATAAATGTGTGTATGATGTGTGTATTTTTATATATGGGATATATATATATGTGTGTGCATATATATGGGAATTTATTAAGTACTAACTCATATGATTACAATAGGCCATCTGCAAGCTGAAGAGCAAAGAGAGCCAGTCTGAGTCTCAAAACTGAAGAACTTGGAGTACAATGTTTGAGGGCAGGAAGGGTCCAGCACAGGAGAAAGATGTAGGCTGGGAGGCTAGGCCAGTCTAGTCTTTTCACATTTTCCTGCCTGCTTTATATTCTAGCTGTGTTGGCAGCTGATTAGATTGTGCCCACCGAGATTGTGGATAGGTCTGCCTTTCCCAGTCCACTGACTCAAATATTAATCTCCTTTGGCAACACCCTCACAGACACACCTAGGACCAATTCTTTGCATCCTCAGTGCAATCAAGTTGATGGTCAATATTAACCATCACATCCTCCATGAAGCTTTCTCAGGTCCCTCTCACTCAATAAAAAATCACACTTTGGAATAGAATAGCCCTTACTTTTCCAATACACAGTGGCCTACTATGAATTGCATCATTTTGCTTAAGATACTAACTTCTTTGCATGTTTGTCATTGAGATTTTACATTTCTTTAGAAGAGTGCCTGTGTCTTATCCTTGTTTCCATCACAGTAATTAGCAAATGCATGACATAAATGCTCAACACATAAATACATACCATCTGAACACATGGTTTCCACCTATGCCTTAAGTCTCCTTTATTCTTTCCTCCCCATCTCCAACACACACAAACCCATCTACATACGTATTTTTACAAAAGAATACAATGAAAATAGCTGTACCATGTGGACAATTCACACAGCTTGGAGAATGCACTTCCTCATCTGCAAAGCAAGGAGCCTGGATGAAAGGATAACAAGATCCCCACAAATGTTGACATTTGAGATTTGTTTCTTCACATTGCCCTGTGTCCTGTTTTATAATTTTGATCACCGATATCAGTAAAAGTGTTCCTAGATAAAATATGCATTGCGTAAGGAAGGTCTAAATTAAACAGCTTTTGGATTATTACCATTCTTTGGCGAGGCATAGGTAGGCAGTTCATCAAAATTGCCCTCTCAGGCTTTATTAGTTTTCTTAGGGGCATTTCTACCAAAAGCTGATCACTTGAATGGATAAATTTAACAGTCAGGATGAGCTGGGCTTTGCTGCAGGACAAACAACTCTGACATCTCAGTGGCTTAACATGGTACATGTTTATTTCTTGCATCTGCTATATGCTGATTGTAAGATGTGCTCCACACGATGTGATCCTTACTCTGGGGTGCAGGAAGAAGCTGACAGAACTACAGTCAACCTGGAGTGTTGTTATTTGCAGTGATGACTGACTCAGAGGGAGGCAGCTTGTTGAACTGCACACTGGCTCTTAGAGACTTAGCACAACAGTGATATACATTACTTCTGCCTCCATATCATAAGCCAAAAATAAAATTTTAAGCCCCACAGCCATCTGAATTGACCCCTCCTCTCAGCCAAGGGCATTCCAAAGTTAACCGGAAAAATCAGTTCAGGTTATGATAGGGGATGGGGGTTGCACAGGCCTCAGTATACCCTCCTCCCTTTGGAATCCAGGCACAGCTGAGCAGCATAACATTAAAAGAGAGATCTTAAGGCTTTTTGTAGCAATAAGACACCACATTCCAGCCTGACTCCAGTATAGCATAACATGATGGATAGCAGGCCCTGAAAGAAATCAAAGTATTTTGTCCTAAAATATATTTCTTTGGCATTTTTTGAAATAGCCCTGCAAAGCTGTCTCTTGTGAGGAAAATCTAACTTCTACAGAGAATCCCTTTCCATTTCCAGGTCTTTTCCCTGATCCAGGAGAGAAGTAACTGAGTCTGGTACCTTTTTAAGTCTGATAAGAAACATTTACAATCCATTCTCTTTAAAGCCTACTACCTATAGACTTCCTATAAGAAGAACCTTGGTCTCTATAATCCCTTATTTTAACCCAGACATGCCCTTCTATGGATTCCAGGTCTTTAGATAAACTCTCAACCAAATGAAATTACAATAGGACATCCAGAAAACATAGTGACAATCTGTCGATGACCTGGAAGGCCACTTCTACCCTGGCTTCCAGTTGTCCTGGCTTTCTAGACCAAACCAAAATATATCTTACATGCATTGACTGATGTCTTATGTCTCCCTAAAATGTATAAAACCAAGCTGTAGCCTGATCACCTTGGGCACATGTTCTCAGGATCTCCTGGGGCCATTGGTCACTCATATTTGGCTCAGAATAAATCTCTTCAAATATTTTACAGAATTTGACACTTTCTGTTGACAACATCGTAGACCCAGGCAAGTCACCTACCATACACATGTACAATTCAAGCAAGAGGGGAAACATAATCCAACCATGTGTTTGAAAGAAGCAAAACCAGAATACCGGTTAACAGGGCAACAAATATGCAGTGGGAATTATTCAAGGGGTAGACATCACTCACTGTTCAATCACTAGAAAAATTTGCCCATTTCTTCCTCATTTTACCCTTCTACAAATACTGTTCCTATACTGAAAAGTCTATTTTTTCATGACATTTCTAACAAATTCGAGAGAAAACAAATATGTTTTAAGATCTAGATTTCAATGTGTTTGTTATTTTTAAAAAATGTATAATTTTTTTTCTTCTTGAAAATTAAGTTAAAAATGTCAAAAAAAATCCAAAAAATCTACTCTCAGCCTGGATGTGGTGGCTCACACCTGCTTTGGAAGACCGAGGCAGGTAGATCACCTGAGGTCAGTAGTTTGAGACCGGCCTGGCCAATATGGTGAAACCTTGTCTTTATTAAAAATACAAAAATCAGTTGGGCACGGTGGTGTATGCCTGTAATCCCAGCTACTCAGGAGGCTGAGGCAGGAGAATCACTTGAACCCAAGAGGTGGAGGTTGCAGTGAGTGGAGATCGTGCCATTGCACTCCAGCCTGGGCAACAAGAGCAAAACTTCGTTTAAAAAAAAAAGTCTATTTTCAGCTCATAGGTGTAGAAACAGATGTTAAAAATAAGTATTTAAAATGCCTTATTATTTTAGATTGGATGAAATAGAGACAGTAAAATTACACAAGTTAAAAAAATCAGCCAAGTGCAGTGGCTCATGCCTGTAATCGCAGCACTTTGGGAGGTCAAGGCTGGCAGATCACTTGATGCCAGAAGTTCGAGACAAGCCTGGCCAACATGGCAAAACCCTGTCTCTACTAAAAATACAAAAATTAGCCTGGCCTGGTGGCACGTGCCTGTAATCCCAGCTACTTGGGAGGCTGAGGCAGGAGAATTGCTTGAACCAGGAAAGTGGAGGTTGCAGTGAGCTGAGAAAGAGAGAATTCCAGCCTAGGTGACAGAGAAAGATTCTGTCTCAAAAAAAAAAAAAAAAATCATGATTGTGGTTTTGGGTACATTAATCTTTTTAATATCTGAAACCATACTCTATTAAAATTAATATCTTAATATTCTATTAAAGTTGAATCCAACTGTACTAACTCTGTGGTAAAATCCCAGACTTTGTATGAGAAGGAATTTATTTTGGCAGTAAAACTGGTAAGAAAAACAAGATCAGAATAAATCACCGAAAGCTTGTTGAATTTTACTTTTAAATAAAATAGTGCATATCAACTTCTAATTGGTAACTTGTATGTGTGTAATATAATAGCAAATACTTGGAGAAGGCCCTTGTTTATTTTCTAGTTTAGGCCAATTCTAATGAGATACAATTAGCCAGGTGATACTTTTATTGATGAGACAATTCAGTCAAAATGTGTAATTGTAGTGCCTCCATTTAGTCTTGGGCGCATAGTTTCATATCTGAAGAAAAGAAAGATTTTTAAACAAACAACATGCTAATTCTGGTCTGTGAAAAACTGTAGGGGGCATTTTGAATTTGTTTATTTGAATCTCCCCAGGGTTTCTCGAAATGGGAAGAGCTCACAGCCTTTATGGTCTAAGGCATGCAGCTCTCAAACAGCAAAGCAGAGAACACCTGGGGAAAGAAAAAAAGAGGCCCAGAAATGATCATTCATAAAAATTAGGATCAGCCTTTCAGAACCACAGATAGAAACATACATAGAATCAAATGTTTCCTTAAATATGAATTAGAACTGACATATTGTTAGAATGTATGGTCATTTTTTAATTTTTTTGAGACAGAGTCTCGCTCTGTCGCCCAGGCTGGAGTGCAGTGGCACGATCTCGGCTCACTGCCACCTCCACGACCCGGGTTCAAGCGATTCTCCTGCCTCGGCCTCCTGAGTAGCTGAGATTACAGGCGTGCACCACCACAAGCAGCTAATTTTGTATTTTTAGTAGAGGCGGGGTTTCTCCATGTTGGTCAGGCTGGTCTTGAACTCCCGACCTCAGGTGATCCTCCTGCCTTGGCCTCCCAAAGTGCTGTGATCCAGGCGTGAGCCACCGCGCCTGGCCTCTATGTATGGTAAATATTAGCATTTCTCAAGCTTGAGGGAAATCTAACATTGTGGTTCAGATTGCTCTGTTTGATCCAGTCTACCCCATGCATACAGAGTTTGTGCTGGTAAAACTTTCTCCATACAGCTGGGTTAATGCCAAGAAGGCTTGTTTCAAATAGATTGCGAACAGTCACTGCATTTACTAATATTTGGTAGGAGACAGAGGCTTCTGTGGTGGTGGAAAGTCAGAGGGGAGATGTGAAACTGATGAACACAGTTGACTTGGAAATCAGAGCTCTAGATCTATACCAGAGTTTCTCCATTTGGGCGTTATTGACATTTTGGGCCAGATCATCCTTTGTTGCGGGGCTTCGTCCTACACACTGGACATGTTTAGGAGCATCCCTGGCCTTTACTCTCCAGATATCAAGAACATGCCCCTCTCCCCCAGCTGTGACAGGTAAAAATATCTCCAGTCATTGCCAAACGTTTCCTGGAGAAAAAAGTCACCCTCCGGTTGAGAACTATTGGTCTACGCTGACAGTATTTGCCACCCTTGAATCTGAACTGTAGACTTCTTTCTAAATAGTTCATTTAATTCTAGGTTTTCTGTAATAACTTCAGTCTTTTATTATATCAGATTATGCGATTTATCATTTATATTCATTCTTACCGCCCATATTCTTCCTTTACAGGGTGTTTACTTGTCTAAAAACCTATTAAGACTGTAGGGGGAGGAGAAATGGGAAACATCGCAGAATTCAGAGGCATACAGGCTACTTTCAATCTATCACCAAACTCTTCCAAATATTTGATTTGAAATTTTTGGCGTCACTTTGGTACCAGTATTTGAATAGCTCTGGAGTGTAATGACGGTACTATGTGATTGCTTTCCCAAGCTATAACCGGGTCATAAGATCAAGGGATTTGTGAAATTACACAGTCCAACCCCTCTATCTGGGGGGATTTAAAAACACGTTCAGAAAATACAAGACTTTTCTAGTCAATTACAGCAGCCAGGGGCAAAAATCCAGATTCCTTTCCAAACCGTGTTGTTCTGTCTCTTAAAAAGTTACATATTTGTTGTTGTTGCTGAGGCTCCATTTTTTTAATCACTTGTATCTAAAAGCGAGCTATTCAAATGTGCTCTGCAGGACTCTCTTACTTCTTGAGAGACTTGAGTAAAGCAGTTTTACTTCAGCAGAGCAATTGGTCCTTCACCCACTGGAGACTATGTATTTTAGGCAGAAGCAGCATTATTTTTTCTTTTTGTTTTGTTTTTTGAGACACAGTCTTGCTCTTCACCCAGGCTGGAGTGCAGTGGTGCAATCTTGGCTCACTGCAACCGTTGTCTCCCGGGTTCAAACGATTCTCCTGCCTCAGCCACCCAAGGAGCTGGGATTACAGGCCCAGCCAATTTTTGTATTTTTAGCAGAGATGGGGTTTCGCCATGTTGGCCAGGCTGGTCTTGAACTCCTGACCTCAGGTGATTCACTTGCCTTGGCCTCCCAATGTGCTGGGATTACAGGCATGAGCCACCACACTTGGCCTAATTTTTTGTTTTACTGAAATATCAAATAATTAAATATTCAAAGGACATTGTAGAAAGTTAAGGCAAAAGTGTTTATAGTTTAGGTATGAAAGAATGAGAGAGAGAAAAATTCTCTATCAACCGGGTTCAAGTGATTCTGCTGCCTCAGCCTCCTGAGTAGCTGGGATTACAGGCACGCGCCATCACGCCCAGTTAATTTTGTATTTTTAGTAGAGATGGGGTTTCTCCATGTTGGTCAGGCTGGTCTTGAACTCCCAAGAATACATAACTTGGCATTCTATAGAACTTTTCATGCAATTTAGAAAAAACTTTCTTTGATGAATTGTAAAAAATGGTAAAATTATATTCTAAAGTGAGAAGTAGAAGTTTGTTTATACCAATAATTTAAAGTTGGGGATGAGAAAGTGTTGATAAAAAAGAAGTGTTTCTCTGCCTTTGAGACATCACAGCAGGACATCGTCTACTACTATGTGTCACTGGCCTATAACTGTCTAAAAGCTAAGAGTGGGTGTCTCACACTTTGCACAGTAGAAGGAAACTTGGAGAAAAGAAAAACTTATGAAAAGAGGATTTCTATAAATCAATTTAGATTCTCAATTTTTTTTTTTTTTTTTTTTTGAGAAAGAGTCTTGCTTTGTCGCCCAGGCTGGACTGCAGTGGCGTGATCTCGGCTCACTGCAACCTCCGTCTCCCAGGTTCAAGTGATTCTCCTGTGTCAGCCTCCTGAGCAGCTGGGATTACAGGCACCCGCCACCACGCCCAGCTAACTGTATTTTTAGTAGAGACTGGGTTTCACGATGATGGCCACGCTGGTCTCAGACTCCTGACCTCAAATGATCCACCTGCCTCAGCCTCCCAAAGTGCTGGATTACAGGTGTGAGCCCCTGGGCCTGGCCTATATTCTCAATTTAATATCATCTAGGAATCCCACGGCTCCCACCTCATCATTCAGGTGGTCTGGTCAAATGGACAAAATCGTTTCATCAAATATTAGATTTATCTCTGTAGGCCACAGTCAGGTGCATATTATGTGGTTTGAGTGTGAGGAGGTAGAAAGAGGAAAAATGGGAAAGGAATATAGAAAGAGACAAAGTGGGGGGAGAGAGAGGATACTGCCTCCTAAGTCCAAAGTAGATATTTTTGCATAAACACTCCAACGCCACCATCTAAGTTCCAATAATGGGTTGTCTTAAGTCTAGGATTTCTCACTGATTATTAACTTGGAGGTAGTATGGAAATTCTCTTTAATGTGCAGGTTATACATTCCAAGAGCCTCAGTGGATGCCTGTCACTTCAGATAGTACTGAACCCTACATATACAGTCATCTCTGGGTATCTATGGGGGATTGGACCCCTTTCTACACTCAAATCCACTCATACTTAAGTTAGAAAGTGAGTCAGGCAGAATGTTCCCATCTGAAAAGTCAGTCAGCTCTCTGTATACATGGATTTCAGATCTTGTAAATACTGTATTTGTGTCTTGCTTTGGTTGTAGGTTCAGAACCTGCTGATATAGAGGGCCAGCTATATTTATTGGAAAAAACCACATAGAAGAAGACCCGCACAATTCAAACCTGTATTGTTTAAAGGTCAGCTGTGCTATATTTTTTCCAATACATACACAACTATGATAAAGTTTAATTTATAAATGAGGCACAGTAGAATATTAACAGCAATAATAAGAAGATAGATAGGACATTATAACAATATACCATAATAAAAGGAATCTTTGAACAGAAGCACTACAATACCTCTACCACTGAGCCAGTAATCCAGAAGGCTACTAAGTGACTCAGGAACAGGTAGCACCTACCACATGGATGTGCTGGACAAATGGATGGTTCAATCCCTAGTGGGACAGTATAAGATTTCATCATACTACTTGAAAGAGCACACAATTGAAAACTGATGAAATATTTTTAGACTTTGGTCGATCTCTGGTAAATGAAACTATAGAAAGTGAAACTGTAGATAAGGGGAAGACCATGGTATTATGGTTTCTATTTTAGAAGCATGAGAATCTAATGGATATCTCTCAGGTGACACATGAAACTATCTTACACTATGCAGCCTCCCAGCTCATATTTTATATGGTGTATTCTGAAGTTTCAGCATTTTAGACCAATGGTTTTCAAATGGGGGCAATTTTGTCCCCATGAGACAATTGTCAATATCTGTAGATATTCTAGTTCTCGCAATTAGAGGATGGGGGGTGTTAATGGCATTTAGTGGGCAGAGGCCAGAGATGAAGTGATACATCTTAAAATACAAAAGACAGGCCAGGTGCAGTGGCTCAAACCTGTAATCCCAGTACTTTGGGAAGCCGAGACAGGCAGATTGCCTGAGGTCAGGAGTTTGAGACCAGCCGGGCCAACATGCCAAAACCCTGTCTTTACTGAAAATACAAAAATTAGCCATGCACAGTGGCAGGCACCTGTAATCTCAGCTACTGGGGAGGCTGAGGCAGGAGAATCACTTGAATCCGGGGGGCAGAGGTTGTAGTGAGCCAAGATCACGCCACTGCACTCCAGCCTGGACGACAGAGTGAGATGCTGTCTCAAAGGAAAAACAAAAACAAAAAAGATAGTCCACAGCAAAGAATTATCTGTCCCAAAGTATCACTAGTGCTGAGGGTGAGAAAACCTGTAGTAGGCAATCTGCTAATCCTTTAGATAATAGGTTGGCAAACTATGGCTCATGGCCAAAGGCAGCCTGCTGCCTGCTTTTGTGTAGCCCACAGGCTAAGAATGGCTTTTGTCTTTTTAAATGGTTAAAGAAGATATTTTTAAAAAAATTATTTCCTTACACATAAAATTTGTGTGAAATTCAAGTTTTAGTGTCTATAAAAAAGATTGTATTGGAGCACAACCATGCCCATTTTTTTTTAATGTATCTTGTCTATTTCTGCTCTCACAATATGACGGCAGAGTTGATAAGTTGTGACTGAGACCACACGGCTTGCAAAGCCTGAAATACGATCTGGTCCTTTACAAAACTTGCCAAACAAATCCTGCTCTACAGACACATCAAATGAGCTGTCATTAATATCAGAAGGTGGTAGGATAGACTTTAGCTTAACTCTTAGAAGAGTCTCATTGCTTGGAGATTTAGAGTGTTTATTGTTTTCTGAACTCAGCGGGGAAGGTAGGAGGGAGGATATGAAGAAATCCTAAAAAACAATTACAAATCGGGCTGTGACAATAAATAAGGATGTGTGTGGGGTGGAAGGGGGAGGAGATGCCACAAATTATTGCCACCTGCAAAGAAAGATAACTGTTTACATGATTAACTAATATGCTAGTCAGATAATGAGCAAGCAAAGCTATTTGTTACGAAGCACAGGATCAGTGGTACAGTCTCTTGGAAGTTTTTATAGCTATTCAAACAGCACACCACAACCTTGAAGAGTGAACTACCCATGAATTTTCAAATTACTTCTCCAGCTTCTCTTTTTCAAAAAATAAATAAACCTCAGGCAGGCAATGGTGAATGGAAGACTTGTATACAGCATTTATAAAACTTATTGACGGTAGAGATTGCAGAGGAGTTTTCACCAGGTAAGTGTTTACGGAAAAAGAATCAAAATTCGCAATTCATGCCTTCAGAAATAGCGTTAACATTACTCTTTTCCTTTTAGGAAGGTTGCCAATGATACTGAATGGGAATACTGCCTGTGAAGCTGTCTGTCTAGGAATTCCTCTACTCCAAAAAGTAGGTACAGATGAGCTGCACCTTCCTCAAGTCATTACTTTCTCCTCCTACTGTGTCTCTCACACTAGATATTTTAACCACATTCTTTTTTTTTTTTGAATGGGAGTCTTGCTCTGTTGTCTAGGCTGGAGTGCAGTGGTACAATCTCAGCTCACCACCACCTCCACTTCCCTGATTAAAGGAATTCTCTGCCTCAGCTGGGATTACAAGCATACACCACCACGTCTGGCTACTTTTTTTTTCTTTTTTTGTATTTTTAGTAGAGGTAGGGTTTTACCATATCAGCCAGACTGGTCTTGAACTCTTGACCTCAAGCATCTGCCCACCTTGGCCTCCCAAAGTGCTGGGATTACAGGCGTGAGCCACTGTGCCTGGATGACATGTGACAGGAAGATATTTGCACTTGGTCTCATAAAATTGAGATATGTCTGGGGACAGAGTGAAGAGCTATCAAAAAGATGTTCTACATTTAAGCCATGAGAAACTTGCAATAAACACTGTTAGAAAATACTTTAGTTTTGAAGTAGAAGAGGCTAAATTCTACTTTAGTCCCTGTGGGGAAAATTTTGGTAAAAAAAGAAAAATTAAATGATTAAATAGAATTTTAAGATGCATTAGTTTTAGTACACTGGAGGTATATGGGGGTAATAATACTATCTAATTCAAATAATTCCTAATTCATTTACCTGACATTGCTCAGAAATAAATGTTTTTCATATAACGAAGTTCACCACTACCAGTAATATTTGAATAGTGTATTCCAGGATAAAAATTCTTCTGGTGTTAGAATTATTTAAATGCAAAACTTTTTATTTTATATTATCATTATTATTATTTTGAGATGGAGTCTTGCTCTGTCATCCAGCCTGGAGAACAGTGGCACGATCTCAGCTCACTGCAAACTCTGTCTCCTGGGTTCAAGCAATTCTCCTGCCTCGGCCTCCCAAGTAGCTAAGACAAGAGGTGCTCACCACCACATCCAGCTAATTTTTGTATTTTTAGTAGAAACGAGGTTTTGCCATATTGGCCAGGCTGGTCCTGACCTCAGGTGATCCACCTGCCTTGGCCTCCCAAAGTGCCAGGATTACAGGCATGAGTCATGACAACCAGCCCAAAACTGTTTTTTAAGAAATAAACATTTAAAAATATAATCAAAGGTTTAATGAAAAGTTATTAACATAGGTTCACTTTTTTAACGGCAAGTTCCTTAATTGAATCTTCATTCCTTAATGTGCTAGTGATAAACTTCTCAGTGCAATGTCCATTTCAGAGGATTTTACATTCTTGCCCTTTTAAACAAACTATCAGTTTTTATTTTCCCTTGTATTTGTTGCATTTACATTTAATATCTTCATCTCAACATCTACAATTCACTTTTATTGTGTTGAGGACTTTACGCCAGAGAACTAAACATGATAAGACTGATATAGAAGTATAATATATGAGTTATAGAGGCTGGATTGAAATCTGAGCCATGCCATTTTTTAACTATGGGATCTTGGGCAATTCACTTAGCCTGTTTCTTTATCCATAAAATGTAGATGATAATAACTTCCTTATGGAGTTGTCAGATAATTAAGTAAGTCTACATGTGTAAACTACTTAGAATTGTGACTAGCACATATTCAGATAACACCTAGAATCTAATTTTTAGGGCAAGTATTTTATTAGACACACATTTTTCACTGAATTCTCTGTTTTAGAGAGTTGAAATGAACTTTAGTGATAAGTATCTCCCCTTCTTTTCCCACTATTTTCCCTTTCTATTTGATTTCTTATGTTCCTCTTTAGACATTTCTCCAGAAGCTGTCCATTGGGATTTCTTAGACCACAGAAATTTCACCCTTCTTTCCCTGTCTCTGCTCAGACTATTAATTAAAGATTAATCCTTAAGCCTGGGGTTCTAAACTGACCTCCAGGAAAGCCTTAGAAGCATTTGCATATACTTATGAAATCCTTATAAAACTTTACATTTTAAGTAGCTGACAGCAGTTAAAAAATCATAAGATTAGAAACTTCTGCTTCCAGCCAAGATGGAGTAACAGGATTTGACTTACTCTTGTCTAAAACAACTAAAAGACTGGACAAAATATATGAAACAGACCTAGAGATCAGGCAGTGCAGGACAGTTATGGCTGAGAGATGGACACAAAAAATGTTAGCCCAGCAATTGCCACAGCTTATTGTTTGATAAAATTTTCTGGGTATCAGTGCAGGGAAGGGAAACTCAGGAACCTGGTAATCTCCTTACTTGAAGAGACAGAGTTAGTAGTCTAGGGTGTTTAGGACAGAATACCAGATAGGAGAGAGCTGTACAAAGAGAAAACTTTACTGATCTACAGAAGTGTCCCTTAAGTGTTCAGCAGATTATCAACAAATTTATGTGTGTAAGAAAACTACCTGGGTCAGGGGAAATAATCACCCAAAAGGCGCTGAGGGAACAATCTACTCACATAGATTAAAAATAATTCATGTTTCCACCAGTTGGAGTGTAAAACCTTGTAACTCAGGATACTAGGTAAAGTACTCAAAAGGAAAGTATAACAGTATTGGGAAAAAAATCAGCCCTAGATAAGGGCTGTGCTGGTCTCACCTCACGAAGTCTAAATGCAAGTCTAGAAGAGATCAACTGTTTTCAATAAGTTAATTTCATCCTAGAACAAAGCTCAAGAATATTAGAGGAATGTAAAAATACGTACAGTCAACAAAGTGAAATTCACATTGTGAGTCCAAAGCGTGAGGAAGGAAAGTCCACTTCTGAACACACACTCTCACTGGGGAACATGAAAATCCAGATCACAGGAGAAGAATTTAACCTTACCGAGAGCTGAAATGAATTTAGAGAGCCAAGTGAAATATAAAACTAGAAGCAGCAAAAAGAGCCCTGTAGGCACTCCTGGTGCCCAGGGAAGCCATTTCTGACTTTATCTCATAATGGTCCTTAGGGAGGGCTGTCAGTGAAATTGAGGAAGGACCACAGGGAGAAGGAAACTTCCAGCTGAACTTTGTAATAATTTTGACCAAGCATGAATTTTCCTGGGCACAATCTGGGGCAGGGTTGGGGTGGGGGTTAACAGGAAGTACAGATACAAGCAAAGAAGCTGCAGCAGGTGGGAGGGGTGGGACCTGAAAGTCCTGCTTGCTTTCTTAGCTGGGAGGCTTGTAGTGTGAGCCAAGACCTCAGTTCTGCTCACTGACAGCCTGGATATAAACTCAGTGCTATTGGTGGGGCACTGTGGGAGTGAGACTGGCCTTGCTGGCTGTGTGGGAGGTAAGTGAGGCCAGTCACTGTTGGCTTTCCCCAACTTCCCTAGCAACCTATTTGACACCACAGAGGCAGCCATAATCCTCCTGGGAACATAACTCCATTGGCCTGAGAACCACACTACCATTCCCAAAGTGGCTGCAGTAAGCCCTGCCTAAGGAGAGTCTGAGCTCAGACACACCTAATCCTGCCTCCACCCAGTGGTCTTTCTCTACCTGCCCTGGCAGCTGGAGACAAAAGACATAATCTCTTGTCTGACCCACCACTTGAGAAGCTCGAATACCTCTCCAGGCAACCTTAGGACAAGCTTGTATCAGCTGATGCTCTCTTGAAAGTGCCATCTCCTGGCTGGAGGCCAACAAACTGCTAGTACAACCAACATTCAAGAAAACCAGTGCACTAAACAAAACTACAACTAAGGACCTTCACAGAGTCCACTTCACTTCCCTACTACCTCTACCAGAGCAGGTGATGGAATCCATGGCTGAGAGACCTAAGGATAGATCACATCACAGGACTCTTTGCAGATACTCCCCAGTATCAGCTCAGAGCCCAGTAGCTCCACTGGGTAGCTCCACTAGACCCAGTAGTGTCTACTAGATCCAGTAGTGTCTACTAGATCCTAGTAGTGTCTACTAGATCCAGTAGTGTCTACTAGATCCAGTAGCTCCACTAGACCCAGAAGAACAATAACTATCACTGCAGTCCAGCTCTCAGGAAGCCCCATCCCTAAGGGAAGGGGAAGAGCGCCACATCAAGGGATTACCCTATGGGATAAAACAATGAACAGCAGGACCTGAACCCCAGATCTTTCCTCTGAAATGGTCTACCCAAATAAGAAGGAACCAGAAAAACAATTCTGGTAATAGGATAAAGCAAGATTCTTTAACAGACCAAAAGATCACACTAGCTCACCAGCAATGGGTTCAAACCAGTAAGAAATCTCCAAATTGCTGGAAAAAGAATTCAGAAGGTTGATTATTAAGATACTCAAGGAGGTACAAGAGAATGATGAAAACCAACTTAAAGAAATTTAAAAAATAATACAGGATATGGACAAAAAAATGTCCAGAGAAATAGATAACATAAGTAAAAAACAATCAAAACTTCTGGAAATAAAGGACACACTTAGAGAAATGCAAAATACACTGGAAAGTTTCAGTAGAATTGAAGAAAAGAAATAACAAAGATTGGAGTAAAATTCAATGAAACTGAAACAAGAATACAAAAGATAAATAAAACAAAAAGCTGGTTCTTTGAAAAGATACACAGAATGATAGACCATCAGTGAGATTAACCAAGAAAAGAAGAGAGAAGATCTAGATAAGCTCAATTATTACAAATGATACCACAGAAATACAAAAGATCATTCAAAGTTACTATGAACACTTTTAGGCACACAATTTAGAAAACCTAGAGGAGACAGATACATCCTGGAAACATACAACCCTCTTAGACTAAACCAGGAAGAAACAGAAACTCTGAACAGACAAATAACAAGCAGGAAGATTGAAATGGCAATTTAAATATTGCTAAAAAAAAAAAAAAAGTCTAGGACCAGATGGAATCACAGCTGAATTCTCTAAGACACTCAAAAAAGAATTGGTACCAATCCTATTGAAACTATTCCAAAAGATAGAGAAAAGAGGAAATCTTCCCTAAATCATTCTATGAAGCCAGTATTACCCTAATACCAAAACCAGGAAAGGACATAACAAAAAAAGAAAACTACAGACCAATATCCCTGATGAACATAGATGCAAAAATTATCAACAAAATACTAGCAAACTGAATCCAACAGCATATCAAGAAGATAATCCACCTCGATCAAGTGGGTTTCATAACAAGGATGCCAGAATGGTTTAACATATACACGTCAATAAATATGATAAACCACATAAACAGAATTAAAAATAAAAATTACATAATCATCTCAATAGATTAGAAAAAGCATCAGACAAAATCCAGCATTGCTTTATTATTAAAACTCTTACCAAAATCAGCATAGAATAGACTTACTTTAAGGTAGCAAAAGCCATCTATGACAAACCTAGAGCCAACATTATACTGAACGGGGAAAATTTGAAAGGAGTCCACCTGAGACCTGGAATAAGATAAGGATGCCCACCTTCACCACTTCTATTCAGTATAGTACTGGAAGTCCTAGCCAGAGCAATCAGACAAAAGAAAGAGATAAAGGGCATCCAAATCAGTAAAGAGGAGGTCAAACTGCTGCTGTTCACCAATGATAATATTGTATATATAGAACACCCTAAAGACTCATTCAAAAAGCTCCTAAATCTGATAAATGAATTCAGCAAAGTTTCAGGATACAAAATTAATGTGCACAAATCAGTAGTTCTGCTATACACCAACTGCAACCAAACTAAGAATCAGAGCAAGAACTCAGTCCCTTTTATAATATCTGTAAAAAAGAAACAAACTCAAGAATATACCTAACCAAGGAAGTGAAAGACCTCTGCAAGAAAAACTACAAAACACTGCTGAAAGAAATCACAGATGGCACAAAGAAATGGAAACACATTTCATCTTTGTGGATAGGTAGAATTAATATTGTCAAAATGACCATACTGCTAAAAGCAGTCTACAAACTCAAAGCAATTCCCATCTAAGTACCACCATCATTCCTCACAGAACTAGAAAAAACAATCCTAAATTCATATGGAACTAAAAAAGAGCCCACATGGCCAAAACAAGACTAAGCAAAAAGAACAAATCTGGAGTCATTACATTACCTGACTTCAAACTATATTATAAGGCTACAGTCACCAAAATGGCATGGTACTGCTATTTTTATAGCATGCCATTTTGGTAACTATAGCCTTATAGTATAGTTTGATATCAAACTATACTTCAGAACAGAATAGAGAACCCAGAAAAAAAAAAGCCAAATAACTGATCTTCAATAAAGCAAACAAAAACATAAAGTGGGAAAAGGACACTCTCTTCAACAAATAGTTCTGGATGATTGGCAAGCCACATGCAAAAGAATGAAACTGGATCCTCATCTCTCACCTTATACAAAAATCAACTCAAGATGAATCAAAGACTCAAATCTAAGACCTGAAATTCTAAATATTCTAGAGGATAACATCATAAAATGTTTTAAATATTTCTTTTATCTTAGAAGAATGTGTGCTCTTTATTTTGTTTAGAGTCTATGTCAATCAAGTTTTTAAATTATATTTGTGGAAACCTCTATTTTTACTGATTTTTGTGTGCCTAAATTATCAGTTCTGAAATTAGTCTGCAACATTTTCTTCTATGATATTTGACTTATCCATTTCTCTATATTTGACTTATCAATTTCTCCCTGCACTTCTGTCAATTTTTGCTGTATAAACTTGGAGAATGTTTTGTGAGTTCAAGTTTAAAATTGCTATGATTTTCTGGCAAATTGAATCTTTTGTCATAATTCAGTAGCCTTTCTATCTTCTAAAAAGATTTTGTTTTGCAGTCTTTGTTACCTGATATTATATAGTTATGCAGATTTTCATTAATTATTATTTGCATGTTATGTCTCTTTTCATTATTTTCCATTCAGGCTTTCTGAGTCCTCTTATTTCAGATGTGTCTTTAAAAATCCACTTAGCTTCTTTTTAAACTAATCTGACAAGATCTTTTAGCTAGTATATTTAGTTCACTGCCATGAACTAAAGACACACACACACACACACACACACACACACACACACACACACAAAATCTATCATCTATCTCTATCTATCATCTATCTATGTGGACTACACACACACACACACAAACACACACACACACACACACGTAAAAGCATGAAAGACAGACTTGTTCCTATTGCTTTATGTTGTTTTGTTTTACCGAATAGATTATTTTTATTTGTTTTCTGAATCTATTTCCTCCCCTACTCTGGTTTTGAAATTATATATTATTTAATGTTAAGTGGGCATTTTGAAGGCTGGGCACAATGGCTCATGCCTGTAATCCTAGCACTTTGGGAGGCCAAGCAGGTGGATCACTTGAAGCCAGGAGTTCGAGACTAGCCTGGCCAACATGGTGTCTTTACTAAAAATACAAAAAATTAGCCAGGCATGGTAGCATGCACTTGTAGTCCAAGCTACTTGGGAAACTGAGGCAGGAGAATCGCTTGAACCTGGGAGGTGGAGGTTGCAGTGAGCCAAGATCGCTCCACTGCACTACAAGCATGGGTGACAGAGCAACACTCCATCTCAAAAAAATAAATAATAAAAAAATTTAAAAATGGGTACTTTGGAATTCTATCTTACGTATTTAAGAAAGTCTAAAGTTAATTAGTCTTTTAAATCCTCTTAAAATACAAGGATCTTAAAAAACTATAATTTTGATTATTCTCTTTCTGATTTACAGACTTCATTTTAAATTATTTCATTTACTCCTTTTTAAAACATATTAATTTTGATGTTAATATTTTATTATATAGTTTTAAAAGCCTTTAACCTATATCTTCTTTAATGTCTTTGATCAATCCTTCTTACATCTCAGACATTTTTTTCTGGGTTTATTTTAAAAAAAATAAAGTAAATCCTTTAGAGATTGCTTTAATAAAAAATCTTTTGGTCTCAAACTCTCAATTTTTGTTTCTCTTTCTCTCAACACTTTGAACATATCATTCTGTGGTCTTGTCTTTCAACTATTGCTTTTGAGAATTCTATTTTTATTTCACTTGCTCTTACTTTTTCTCTGACTTCATTTAAGTCTTTCTCTTTCCCTTTGGTGCTCAAGTCTGGTAAAAGACAGAGCTGACTTTAACCTTTGCTGTCTGGAGAACAGAGCCTACACTCAACTATTCCACAATACAACCAGTAGCATTGAGGATCTATGACAAGCAGTCATAGCATACTCTAATTTATAAGCCTTAATTTTCAAGCAATAAATATTGAACACACAGAAGCGAGCTGATTTTACCTTGTCTATTAACTATTAAAATATGCATACGGATCTTAACCAAGTAATTGATTTTAAACTTAAAATATTTTTGTAACAAGAGTTACTATGCCGATACATCCAAATGAACCTAAAGGAGAAACAATAAAAGTTTGTTGTCTGGAAAATTCTAATGGATAAAGGATTCAAGGTATAACTATTGATCAACAAATATTTATTGGCTACTTGAAAACTGTCCCAGTTTATGAGAGCTAATTTAGAATTGCAATTGTCTGTTCTATTTGAATTGATCAAAAGCTTAAGGTCATTTAATATTGCCCAATATATATAAATATGGTATGTAAATACACATATACATAAAGAAATCACTTAAAAAACAAGCGAATACTTCAGAAAAATTATTACTGAGGAATAAGTATAAAACAATCATTTAATACAGTTTTAAGATTCAAAACATTTTTATTTAATAACAAGCTGATTTAGATGACTTTAAAAATAACATGGCTCTATTTATAAAATAAGTGACATTTTCTCAACAGAACAAAGCTAGTGGATCAATTAATGCCTTGGTTACAATACTTTGTTGAAATAGTCAACGTGAGTGTTATGGAATTTCTGTGTGGTTACAGTTTAGAAGTTCAAAAACTCTGCAAATGATGCCGAAAAGAATATAATGAATATATGAAAAATGACTATTCTTGGAAATGTAAGATGGAAATTGGCAATACTCATGTTATTTTACACAGAACCTTACGTTACTCTAACTATCAAAGCAATTAATAACCTTGACCAATTTTTAAATTTTGATATATCTTAACATACACTCAAGTATTAATCTGTATTACATATATTCTAACTTGATACAGACTTTGTATCAAGTTGTACGTATTCCCCTTTTTAATGAATATATATATAATTTAAATATAAATATATTTAAGTATAGTATATACATATTTTAAAATACATATAGAAATTTCTTTTGAGAGAATATTTCTTCTACTGTTTTTTAGTAACCTATACGAAGAATACTCAGATTATAAGTATAAAGCATGATGAATTTTTCTTTCTTTTTGTGTTTTGACACTTGGCTCTCGTTGCCCAGGCTGGAGTGCTATGGTACAATCTCAGCTCACTGCAACCTCCTTCTCCCAGGTTCAAGCAATTCTCCTGCCTCAGCCTCTCAAGTAGGTGGGATTATAGGCATGTACCACCACGCCCAGCTAATTTCGTATTTTTAATAGAGAAGAGGTTTCACCATGTTGGTCAGGCTGGTCTCAAACTCCTGATCTCAGGTGATCCTAGCCTCCTCGGCCTCCCAAAGTGCTGCATGAGCCACTGTGTCTAACCGCCTTTTTTTTTTTTTTGAGATGGGGTCTCACCGTGTTGCCCAGGCTGGAGTGTGGTGGCGTGATCTCCACTCACTGCAACCTCTGCCTCCTGGGTTCAAGCAGTTCTCCCACATCAGCCTCCCAGGTAGCTGGGATTATAGGAGTGTGCCACCACACCAGGCTAATGTTTATATTGTTTGGTAGAGATAGAGTTGCATCATGTTGGCCAGACTGGGCTCGAACTCTTGACCTAAAGTGATCCGCCCACCTTGGCCTCCTAAAGTGCTGGCATTACAGGCTTAAGCCACTGCGCCTGGCCGTTGATGAATTTTCATAAAGTGAACACAGTCATGTAACTTGAATCCACATCAAGAAATGGAACATTATCAGTGGTCCAGATATCCCGTGTGCCCCTTTTGTTCACAGCTATCTCCCTAAGGGTAACCACTATTTTGTCTTTCTAACACCTGGGCTATTTTTTGAATAACATTTATCCTATTAAGCATACAATGCTGAAAAAAAAGAAGAGAAAACTAGTCTATGGAAATTAAAATTTGGGTGAGGTCATGCACTCCTTCTTTCTATTTTCAATTGATTTGGCTCACATCTGCATCAAAACACAAACATCTGCCAGCCCCTCTGCAGTCCCCCAGTCCCCTCAGTCAAGTGATACACCTGGGAAGGAAATGACCGCTCTCGGATATGCAGAACTGGCTGCGCAGGCTCCATTGCTGCCTAAAGCTTTCTGTGTGCAGAGGATGGTAGGTGTAGAACTACAGGCCATCACGAGCCAGGTATTGCCACATGAGCTATCCTCTGCCTCTGAAGTGCCCCAGGTTTGGCTGCCCCAGACTGCATCCTCATCTCCCACAGGCCACCCAGGACATTCCCAGGCAAAGCAAGAAGGGCCCGGAGGGAGGCTGCACACTGAGTTGTGTAACCATGTGTGGAGGGGAACGCTTCTCCCCACTGGCATCAGCAGATGCTGCAGGGACAGGCATGTATTTGCACCTGCCTGTTTGCTCTGCTCTGGGAGAGCCTGAGCATCGATAGCTTGCCAATTCTTAATGGAAATCTGTGCGTCGTGATGAGGCATGAAAGACCAGCTTCACCTGAACTGCACAATTGAACACCATGCTCTCTCTTTGTATATTAAGTCACATGATCAACACACTCTAGAGGGCATATATTTGACTTGCTTGTGAATGGCTGGTATTTGTTTTAAGTACTTCTTAGCAGGATCATACCCATAAACTTGATTCTGTGAAAGGAAAATAAAAACTTGGGACCTCAGTTGACTCTGTCAAAAGCAAATAATAATAATAATAATAATAATAATAATAATAATAATAATAAACTGAAAGCTGAGTCATGCAAGGAGCTGCCTTTCCTTTTGCTCCTAAGCAGATAGCTACAGATAAAACATTTCTGACAGGGAATTTGAAGCTCAGTGAGGCTAAATAACTTCTCCACCATCACACAGTGATTTGAAGCTAAGGTTAGTTTAACTCTAAAACCCATGCCTGTCTTCTAGAAGTATTCTGAGACACTGCAGAAATACAATGGTTATTAATTGAGAATCTATAACCTTTAGTTCCTTCAGGAAGTTTTAACTGAGGGTAGGGGGCACAGTGATGCCCACATTCTTTTTCTTCTCTATTATTCACAATTCTAAATAATCAGCTTTGATGTAAAATACTATTAATATTTATAATGTGCTACCATGTTACATTCACACAGGGCTTTATGTCTGAAGAGCAACTCACACTCATAACCACATTCTAGCCTAGGTTAAAAGTTGTATGTATCACTACCTGTATTTTACCCTGAGTTCTTCTGAGGCTGATTAAAAGTCTTGAGTTCAGTGAGACCTCATGTTAGGACCTTTTGACATCAGAAATGCTGAAAGTCTGTATTTTGGAGTCGTCTCTATTCCTTGCTGATGTGTTATCCACATGCAGACTATCCAAGCTATTAAGCAATGAACCCTCATGGAGACCTGAGACCCTCAGCCGCTCCCGGTTACTTGTGTGCCTGGCTACTTGTGTACCCTTCTGCTCATCGCTTTGTGGCTTCTGCTTCTTTATGACTGGTACTGTCTCGGGGCTTATGATTTCTTCCTGCTCTCTGTGAATCTCTTAACTTCGAAACTATGTTAACAACAACAGTGGCTCTTACGTATGAGAGTGGCTGCATGGAGGGCTGTGAATACCACTCAAGGCTCACAGCAATGAGAGGGTGGGCACAGGTGAGAAAATGAAGACCCAGAAAAGCTGAGCAACTTTCCTAAAGTCACACAGGCAAGCAGTGGAGATAGGATTCAAACCCAGGTCTGTCTGGCTAGAAAGTGTGAGCTTTTAACTCTAGTGGATTCAAGGCTTACATGAGGATGAGGTTCTAAAAGTTGTCGCTAAACTAGAAAATGAAGAAAAGCCAAGGCTGCTCTGGAAATCTCTTAAATCACCCTTCAAGTACCTTAACACATTACTTCTCAAGGACGCCAAGACAAACAATCATACTTCAGCACAAAACAGATCAACATACTGGGCGGCAGGGGAGAAGGGGGGTGCAACAGACAAAGTGGTTGTTTGTGTTTAGGACATATATTGTACAAAAATATTTGGACTACACTCGGCACAGCTAAAACCTTACCCCACTGAGGTAGGGAGAGAGACCACAGATCCCGTCTTCATCTGGTATTCATTTAGGGGCATATGCTCAGTGAGCACGTTGCAACAGACAGATGGAATCAAGTTAGCAGATAAGCTACTCTGGGTTCGCTCCTATTTGGGATTTCAGAGAATGTCCTCCACTCAGGGAGAGCATTCTAATTGCTACTGCATATGTGAAAGGTTTATACTGATAAAAATGCAATCTTGATGCCAGTAAAGCTATGATCTGAGAGAAATGCACTTTCAGGGGTCAGAAAGTGATAGAAACACATCTGCAATATCCGTGAAGTTACAGCTTTCACTTTCAGACAGAAAACTGACTGCATGATTTTTGGGTCAACGTTGACTGAAACACATCCCAGAAACCAACCATATCAAGCATGAAAATCTCACAAAACATAAAATGGCTGGAAAATTCCACAGCAAACGGAACAGCAAAAGAAATTGCCCACAATGTTTAAATCATCTTTTCTCACTCTCTCCCCCAAAGCTCCTTCCCTTCTCAATGAGTATGCTAAGATTTGCCAGGGAACAGAGCCCACTATATAGGGTGCTATACAGTCTGCATGTCTTTTATTCAGAGTCACTGAGAGAAGGGTGGAGTACATCAGTTCATTGCTATTCAACACAGAACTTTTGTTAGGCAGAGTTCTCATGAGAAGCCATGTTACAGAGTCCAGGCCAAGTTGCACATCATGGCCTAAGGAATGAACCCTGAACCCTGGCTTAATTAGCTCTGGCCAGGTTATCAAGGCTTCATTGTAAAAACCATGGGGACCTAAATATAAGAAACCCACTGGCTCCTTCATTCAAAAGAAGGCGATGGGAATGGTGAGGACAAAGATGTTCATGGATTACACTCTTCTGCAATGCTTTTCCTTCTTAACTGCAATGTGTTAACTTGGCAAGAATGAACTGTGGCTGAAAAGAGTTTCTTTGTGGCTTAGAGAACAAAAAACAACAGGACTACCATTTATCCTTTGTCTTTATAAACATAATAATAGATGTAGCTAATATATATTTAGGTCTTACTAGGCTCTGCATTAGGTGCCTAATCTCCTGAAAGAGAAAGGGTATCTTTGTCCCATTTGACAGATGAAGAAGCTGAGGGGTAGATGAATAAAAATAGCTCGCTGGAGATCACAGATTTGGTAAATGACAGAACTGGACTGCAATGAAGATGTGGCTTGCCCCATAGCACCACGGGCCACTCTTTGAGATGACATGGGTGCATAGCTTCCTGACTTAGAACACGGAAGAATAAGTTCCTATAAGCTATTGGAGAGATTTTTACTGGGTCCAACCCGACATGCTTCAAAAGTTAATGATCAGTTACCATCAGGTAGACTATTTAAATAAATTATTAAAATTTCAAACAATTAGCCTTTGCAGATAGCCTACAAAATTTGGTTGTTTAAAAAGTTCATCAAAGATGCCTATTCATAGGCCAGGCACAGTAGCTCTGATCAGCATAGAACTATAGATCATATTGACCAAGTGAACACATCCTGGAGTCCATTTTTTAAAGGAAAAGAGTTGGTCTCTGTACTCTGGCAAAGTTGTGGTTAGGGAGCATAATTTTTCAAATATTTCTCAGTGTTTGCTAAAGCTTATGTTTACATCTTCTATAAGAAATCCAGAATATCTAGCACTCTAGTTGCCTTTTAAGCATAAAATTCTAAGCTTTTTATTATCCAGCTCTGCAAAAATAAATAAATAAATAAATAAATAAATAAATAAGGTTATTGAGAGAAGTCATTCTTTAAGGATTGTATGGTCTAGTCCTATTTTGTGATGAAATCAGATTACTAGATGCATACATATTGGACTCACTCTTATTTTACTTGTCCACAATCCCAGAGCTAAGAAGTAGAATTAAGAGACTCAACACCCAGTCTTCTTGGTTTATAGCTCTCAACCCTTTCCGTTATCTCACCCTGTGGCAATGATATATCACAAAGTAGCAAGAAGAAAACACTCTCAATACCTAAATATATATATATATTTTTTTTTTGAGAAAGAAAGAAGAAGAATAAAAGAGAAAAAAAAAGAGAAAGAGAAAGAGAAAGGGGGAGAGAGAGCGAGAATCTTGCTCTATTGCTCAGGATTTCATTTAAATCTGTGAAATGCTTATGCAATTACTAAAAAGTGATTTATTTCCTATTATGTGATCACTTTTAGAATAGGTGTGATATAATATTGAAAAAAATATGTGTTTTGTGGATATGGGGTGGTAAGTTCTGTAAATATTTATTAAATTTGCTTGTTCCAAGTCTGTGTTCAAATTGTATTTTTTTTTTTTTGCTCTCCATTAAGTCAGTAAATCTTCCTCCATCCCTTTATGTTAACTCTTTGTGTGTCCTTGCCTATAAGAAAGGTCTAAATACAGCGTACCGATGGGTTTAAACTTTTTATTCAGTTTGTCTAACTGCTTTGATTGGGGCATTTAATCCGTTTAAGTTTAGGCTTAATATTGATATATGTGAGTTTAATACTGTTATTTAAGGCTAACTAGCTGTTTGCCCGTTAGTTGATGTAAATTCTTCATTGTTGTAATATTCTTTACTTTTTGGTAAGTTTTTAGGATAACTGATGCTGGTTGTTCCTTTCTGTGTATAGTACTTCTTTCAGAAGTTGTCATAAAACAGGCCTGGTGGTGATGAAATCTGAGTTCTTGCTTGTTCGCAAAAAATTTTATTTTTCCCTCGGTTGTAAAACTTAGTTTGGCTGGATATGTAATTCTGGGTTGAAAGTTTTTTTCTTTAAGGATGTTAAATATTAACCCCTACTCTCTTCTGGCTTGTAGAGTTTCAACTGAGATATCTGCTGTGAGTCTGATAGGCTTCCCTTTATGGGTAACCTGGCCTTTCTCTCTGGCTGCCCTTAGTATTTTCTCCTTTATTTCAATCCGAGTACATCTGACAATTATGTGTCTTGGGGTTGGTCTTCTTGAGGAATATCTTTGTGGGTTTCTCTGTATTGTCTGGAGTTGAGTGTTGTCGTGCCTTGCTAGTTTAGGAAAATTTTCCTGGATAATATCCTGAAAAATATTTTCCAACTTGGATTCATTCTTGTCATCACTTTCAGGTATACCTATTAAGCGTAAATTAGGTCTTTTCGCATAGTTCCATATTTCCTGGAGATTTTGCTCATTTCTTTTTATTCTTTTTTCTCTGATCTTATTTTCTCGTTTCATTTCATTAAGTTGGTCTTCGACCTCTAATATCCTTCTTCTGCTTGATCAATTCAACTGTTAAGATCTGTGCATACTTCATGGATTTCTCATATTGTGTTTTTCAGCTCCATTAATTCGTTTATGTTCCTCTCTAAATTGTCCATTCTTGTTAGCATTTCGTCAAACCTTTTTTCAAAGTTATTAGTTTCTTTGCATTGTGTTAGAACATATTTTTTTAGCTCACAGAAGTTTCTTATTAGCCACCTTCTGAAGCCTGACTCTGTTAATTCTTTGCACTTGTTTTCCATCAGGCCTTGTTCCGTTACTAATGAGGAACTAGCGTCCTCTGTAGAAGGAGAGACATTCTAATTTTGAGTGTTCTCAGTTTTTTTATAGTGGCTTCTTGGCTTCTTTATGGTTTTATCCACCTATCGTCTCTATAATTACCAACTTTCAAGTTAAGTCTCTGAGTGGACGTCGAGCTTGTTGATTCCCAGCTCTGGAATCTATGTAATTTTCACTGTGGTGACCCACAATGCTGGCTAAAACAGCAGCGTTGAAATTCATGGTGCTTTTCTGCCCGGGGGTCCCCAGTCTGCCTTCTCAGTCCCTTTTTCAATTAGCTGAATGGACTGCTCTGCCTTATCAGAGCTCCAAATATCACCCAAAAGGAGACTCAGTCCCGTTTACTCCGCACCAAGAGCCGCTGGGCTGAGGCGCCGGCAAAACAGCCGCGTCAGCCAAAAGGGTCGCGTTGGCAACCCGTGAGGCTCCTCTGCTGGGAATGCCCTGGTCCGTGGGCAGCAAAAATTTGTTGGTAAGTGTGGCATCCACTCACTCTCTGTGCTTTCACTGGGAGCTGCAATCCCGGGCTGCTAGTAATTGGCCATCTTGGATCTCTCTCCCCAATACCTAAATATTTTAGCCTTCATTATTGTAAAAGAAAATTCACAGTCATTCTTATGACTACCCAACAACCCATAAAACTTATTACCTTTCATTCTATAATCCTAGCATAATCACAGAATTTGGAGTGATGAAAACAAAAGAACACATCCTTTGGAAGCAAGACTTGAGCCCTTATTCAAAATATTCCTTACAATAACATTATAAAAAATTTACCAGCATAATGGTATAAAAAGTAATAATAAAAGCAAAAAAAGTCCAAGATTTTCTCTTGTATTTATTGGTCATTTAATCAGCCTCTTCTGCCATCTATCTTTAGCCAAAGCAGATGAAACACGGTCAAAATATTTATCGTACTACAAACAAAAATCTAGATAATGAGCTCAAGTTTTCATAAAATTGGCAGGAATTTTGGCTCTAAATAGGCACAGCCATAGCTGATGAGATGCCAATATTTAAAATTAAACAATATGACTGGGAAGAAAATTAATTTTTATAAAACATTAATTTCTAAAATATTAAATATTCAGTTTTACCATTTTGAGATAGATACATTCCCTAGATTAAAAAAAGATAAGATAGCAGATTAAAGGAAAACAGGTAGTTAAGATCCACATTTTTAAAGTATATGAATAATGTGTATTATATAATATTTGGAATAATCAGAAAATCACAAAGAAAATGTAAAGTTCCCATGCATTTACCGACAAGAAAAAAAAAAATCTGTTAGCATTTTCACTATAATTTTCCCAGGTACATGTAAATACATGTGGAAATATATATATATAAAACTGGGATAATAGTCTATCAGTTTTCTATCATAATTTCTGATTAAAATTATACCATGATCATGCTTCCATGTTAACAGTCTTCAAAAACATGTTTTTAGGCAATGTGTTTTGTTTTTTTGAGATGGAATCTAGCTCTGCCATCCAGTCAGCAGTGCAGTGGTGCAATCTCGGCTCACTGCAACCTCTGCCTCCTGGTTTCAAGCGATTCTCCTGTCTCAGCCTCCCGAATAGCTAGGACTACAGGTGTGCACCACTATGCCCAGATAATTTTTCTATTTTTAGTAGATACAAGGTTTCACCATATTGGCCAGCCTGGTCTCAAACTCCTGATCTCAAGTAATCCTGCCTTGGCCGCGCAAAGTACTGGGTTATAGGTGTAAGCCACCGTGCCTGGCCTAAGAGACTTATTTTTAAGAAATACCATTATATGGCTAGACTTAAATGAATTTAATCATTTTCTTCCTTTTTGAGTGACAGATGTCATTGATTTGTATTTTTCACAATTATATAGAAAATTGTGAGAGAGCACTACATCTTATATAAACAATATTTTGACATTCTAATCAGTTCCACTGATCCTTCTGCCTGTTCTTGCATTTGTGACATACTGTTTCAATTATGATGACTTTGTATTTATCTTTAACATAGTTGGTGCAGTTTCTGTTTTCAATTCAATGGCAATCTTAAAAAACAAGAAAGAAAGAAAACATACTGTACATCTTTTGGATGGCTACTTAACAATCAACTCCTGCCAGGACATAAGTGCTCTCATTTTTGTTTGTATTTGCTACCAAATGCTACTACTTTAATTTAGGTCACCTACTGAGAAAAGAACATAAGGCCAACTTAATATAGAAATAATAAATAATCTGTAAAAAAATACTTTCATGTGGTCTACAATTATTTCTTTATTTCTTTGGAATATAATTTTAGAAGTGAAAATCTTTTCTCAAGAATGACAAACATTTTAAAGATAACCGATCTGTCTTGCAAAATGGTTCATCAAAAATGCCTCATCATTTTCTGCTTATTAAACAAAACCAAAACCAAGATAAAATGTTATATTCTTATTTTTGTTTGTGTTTCTTTGATTGGAAACATTTTTTACACTTTTATAGAAAAATTCTGGATTTTTTTTCTGTGACCTGGTTTTTTATCTTTTACCTTTTGTTGCTGGTTTTAAAAAGTATTTAAAAATATATTATGATTTTTATATTAATGTATTGCAAATATTTTTCCAGTTTCTTCATTTGTTTTAATTTGTTGATTTTTGTACTTACATAAACTTTTAATTGTTATGTTGCCATGCCTACCAAGTTTCCTTTGTCTTTATGCTTACAAGTGCTTTTTAAAATTTAGAGAACAGGAAAATAATTGCTTTTAGTATCACTTTTCTTTTCTATGCATTCTTCCTCTTTGCACATTGAAGTATTTAATTCTTTGGAATTTATTGTAATATCTAATGTAAAGTAGAAACTATTTTAAAACTATAGTCACATAATTTTGTTAGCACAATTTGTCTTCATCTCCATTTATTTATTTATTTCAGAGTTTTATACTGCAGGATCTCTGTTCCTTTAAATTGCCAGTTTCAATATGCACTTCTTCTTATATAAACAGTGTTTTGACACTGAAATCAGTTCCAGTGAGCGTTCTGCCTAGTCTTGCATTTGTGACATACTGTTTTGATTATGATGGCTTTGTATTTATCTTTAACATCAGTTGGTGCAGTTTCTGTTTTCAATTCAATGGCAATCTTAAAAAAAAAAAAAACAAGAAAGAAAGAAAACATACTGCACATCTTCTGGATGGCTACTTAACAACCAACTCCTGCCAGCACATAAGTGCTCTCATTTTTGTTTGTATTTGCTGCCAAATGCTACTACTTTAATTTTGGTCACCTATTGAGATGGGATTTCTCCATGTTGGGCTGGTCTCGAACTCCTGACCTTAGGTGACCCACCTGGCTCAGCCTCCCAAAGTGCTGGGATTACAGGAACTAGCCACCATGCCCGGCCTATTTTACAGTTAATTTTTTAAAATAGGTAGAAGGAATACACTTGAATGATAAAATGTATAATATGGCAAATACATAAAACAGTAACATAGTCAAATATTATCAAGTATCACTGTACATAACTGTATAAGCTACCTTCTAAATGGCTGGCAGTGCAGTAGGTTTGTTTACACCAGTGTCACCACAAACATATGAGTAATGTGTTGTGATAGGACCTTAACAACAGCTATGACGTTACTAGTCATGGGAAATGTTCAACTCCACTATAATCTTACAGAACCACCGTTATCCATGCGGTCCATCACTGACTAAAACAACATTATGTGGTGTGTAACTAACCAGTTTATCTCATTACATTCACTTTACTAGTTTTAATTTCGTTGGTTTTATAATTTTTCTTTTATCCAAATTTGGATATCATAAAACATTAAAAAATCTTAGAAATCTATTAGCAAGAGTATATATCTAGAATTCTTTCTATACATATATAATTGATACTATGATGTTATTTAGGTCAAGAGTGAGAGTTTATAATAATTTTACCCTTTGAAGGTGTCCATAAATGACTCAAGTTTGAAAGTTCAAAAGGTGAAAAATGTAGTAAATAAGTTAGCTTCATAGCTTCACTACTAACAGCCACTTTTTTGGGGGGCATAGTCTTGCTCTTGTCACCCAGGCTGGAGTGCAATGGCATGACCTTGGCTCACTGTAACCTCCATTTCTTGGGTTCAAGTGATTCACCTCCCTCAGGCTCCCGAATAGCTGGGATTACAGGCGCCTACCACCACGCCCAGCTTTTTTTTTTTTTTTTTTTTTTTTGTATTTTTAGTAGAGATGGGGTTTCACCACATTGGCCAGGCTGGTCTTGAACTCCAGACCTCAGGTGATCTGCCTGCGTTGGCCTCCCAAAATGCTGGGATTACAGATGCAAGCCACCACACCCAGCCCAGTCACATTTTTATAATTATTACCTAACTGACATGTTAGATTTGTTCTCTCAAGAGCATATAAGGGAGATTTTATTTCTCAGATCCTGGCCACTTAACCAGTCCTACTCTAAGATTCACCCTAAAGAGAGCCCGTGAAAGCCAGCTTTGAGCAAAAACCCCAGCTCAAGCCATTGGCCAAGGTTTGCTTCTGGTTTTTTAGCTCACACACCGCTCACTGTTCTTGACTCCCAGGCTACCTGGATCTAGCTTCTTCCTGTTTGCCTGTTTTAGGTGATCTTCTCGAATTCCCCTCTGTCTCTTAGCTCAATTTGCACATCCTTTGATCCCAGAGGACCCAGAGTTCTCAGGAAGAGACAATCCCCTGACATCCCCCAGATCCTTGAATTCCCTACTGGCTGGGCTGACATGACCCTCACACAGCCTCCCTGAAATTGGACTGGATTCTGTGAAGAAATGTCAGAGAGGTACACATGTCCTTCTCATAGATGGTTCATTAATGGACAGGAAGAGGGGAAAGGAGGTGTTGATTGGGGTGGGGAAGATTTTCATTTCTAAATTGAACATTTATAAAAGATAATTGTTAAGAAACATAAGCCCCCAGAAGCTGAGTGATACAGCTCAATGCAGCTGCATGACAGCGATGTGGTTCTTGAGTCTATCACACCCCAGGTCAATGTGTTACTAAAAGTAAGGCACCCAGCTCATAGCAGGTGCTCAGCAAATGCCAGTTGCCATCTATAACCAATCCCAAGTTGAACTGTGGCTCTTAGTTTTGTTCAGAAGGATGATATAGTTAGTGCTCATTATTTGTGCATTCCATGTTTTCAGACTCACCTACTTGTTGAAATTTATTTGTAATCCCCAAAGCTGTACTTGTAGGGCTTTCACTGGAAGCATGTGTACACACAGCCTGCCAAAAATTTGAGTGGCACAACACCCATGATCCCCACTGAAGTAGAACAAGGGGATGCCATGCTGCCTTTTATCTCCTACTGCAAACAAATGTCTTTTTCATGGCCTATTTGTGCTTTTTTTCTTTTTCTGGAGATGGAGTCTCATTCTGCTGCCCAGGTTGGAGTGCAGCTGTGCAATCTCAGCTCACTGCAACCTCCGCCTCCCAGGCTCAAGTGATTCTCCTGCCTCAGCCTCTTGAGTAACTGGGATTATAGGCATCTGCCACCACGCCTGACTAATTTTCATTTTTTTTTTTAGTGAAGATGGGGTTTCACTATGTTTGTCAGGCTGGTCTTGAACTCCTGACCTCAATCCACCCATCTTAGCCTCCAAAGTGTTGGGATTACAGACATGAGCCACTGTGTCCAGACTTGTGCTTTTTTTAATTGGTGATCTTACTGTTTAAAACAGCCCCAAAGCACAGTGTTGAGTGCTGTCCAGTGTTCTAAGCACAGAAGGCTTGTGGTGTGCCTTATGGGGAAAACATGTATCTTAGATCAGCTTTTTTCAGACATGAGCTATAGAGCTGTTGGCCATGAGTTCAATGTTAATGAATCAAAAACACATAAAGTAAGATGTCTTAAAGCAGAAACACGCATAAAATAAGGTTAGGTATTGATAGGTTGATGAATATACTGTGACCAGAGGCTTGCAGAAACCTAACCCTGTATTCCCTCCAGGGGCAATGGTTCAGTATTCACTAATTCACTGTTTGAAATGATTTTATGGATCATACTCCTGTGAATAATGAGCGTTGGCCATAATTAACGATCAGTGGCAACTAGTTATCATGTAGCATGAACTGAAGAATCAAAAGGAAAGGAGATTTGGAGAAAAATGGCCTGGTTTCAAGAAAGGTAGGAGTTGGGGAGGTGGGGCCCAAGGTGAAGCATCATTTAGGTCTCTTCCCAATTCACCAAGTGCCATGGTTAACAGCTATTCTAGGCAGAGAATTGGTGCTACTCCTATATCTGATGATTAGTACAATCATTTTATAAAGGCTTTTGTATTCCCAAGAGAAAAAATACTATATACTCTTTAGAACAGACTATTCAGTTTCACAAATGAAAAACTGAACAATATTCTTCTGTGTTTGAAACAGAAGCAGTTGGCCTACATTAATAGAGATTATAGAATTATTCCAGAGAAACTATATTTTTAGAAGAAATATTTTCTGCATTTAAATTCAAATTTATAAATAGTAATTAAATGCATTAATGTTAAAGCATGTAATGAGATATGTCACTTCCCCTTTGTTCTTGAGCTGGGTAGCACCTACAGACTGAATTATCAGAGCCTTGAAAACCTGAATTCCAGGCAATGATGTAGCCACCTACACTAGCGTGGGGTGTCGGTTGGCCGAAGAGGAAAAGTGGCAAGTCTAACTAGGAAAGCAGATCATAATTACATTACTTCAACCAGAACTAATACAGAAACTGAATGTTTCTAAAACAGAACTGAATGATAAATTAGAATAGTATTTGAAATTAAGCAATGTGAATGTTATAGCTAAAGATACTATAACCTATAAATTGTCTATCTACATGTAATTAAATATAAACTACATATGGTTGATATATGGATATAAATTACACATTACAGACACACACACACAGAAACACAAACACATATAATGTGTAATACTATAATTACTCAGTAGCAAAACAGATTTTTCCCTTCCCATAGTTAATTAAGAATCAGGTACTGGCTGGGTGCAATTGCTCACAGGTGTAATCCTGGCCCTTTGGAAGGCTGAGATGGGAGGACTGCTTGAGCCCAGGAGGTTGAGGCTGCAGTGAGCCATGATCACACCACTGCACTCCAGCCTGGGCAACAAACTGAGACTCTGCCTCAAACAAAAGCAAAAACAAAAACAGAAACAGGTGCTATATTTTGGTAATAATATTGAAGAAGAGTGTTAGAGGAAAAAAAGGTCTTGTCCAGCAATTCTATATCTAATTTTGGTCATAATTTAATATGTAATTACTTATGTATTTACACGCATACACTATTTTCTTTATATCAATGTCATAAATAAAAACCATTCTTATGGTTGGTGATTTTATAAGGACAGTCGTATCAAATGTATTTTACCACTTTGTGAGAAGTTTGATGTGTCTTAGTTCCGACACCATATAACATATGAACCATTTATCTATTGGGTCATTTGACATGGCTGGCCTTGCATCATTGCTATGCATGTAATTGTGTAATTGTTTTATTTCCCATTCTTTGCAGTCCCTGTAGTGTCTATTATGGTTTCTCAAATAAGCTACTTGCTCAGTAAATATTCATTGGAAGGCAGCCAAGTTTCCTTGCCTAAGGCGTAGTGAATTCCTATAATTTGATGTTGCCTGGGCATCCATTTTGATTGTAAGTTGGACTTTCTCAAACTACAAGCAGGGCTTAGTGAATCTTGACATAATTTCTCGTCTCTGCTTCCTTCTAGCTCCTCAAGGCAGTTAATCCAGATATCTGCTGGTGCCCACCTCCCCTAAGGGACAGCTCAGTACAACCGATCTGACTCACCCCCCCAGACGCCCCCCACCACATGGACTGCACGGAGATGCCACAGTGTGGCTCCATGAAACTGGTACCTGTTGTTGTACACCCCGCATTAGAACCCTCTGCAGGAAACCTGCTTGGGTAATGCCCCCGATCCCAACACATCTTAGGCCCCGAGGTCTCCTGCTCGCTCTTTTGCTCCCCACACTGGTGCTGTCTGGATGGCTCCCTCTTCCTGTTGGCCCTGCGAGGCAGGCCACCCTCTCTGCTCTGCGTCTGTGAGTCAGATGCTGCTTCTGTCATTTCTTGTGTTTCGCTGTACTCTCTCCTTTGTGTCTCACCTGACCAAAACACTGGAACCTGACTCTCCTTCTGGTCAGGGCTCTCACAGAGAGTGATTCTCTTGGTAGGAATAAGCTGGACACAGGGCGGGTGGGGCACAGTGGCCCACACTTGTCATCTCAGCACTTTGAGAGGCCGAGGTGGAGGACTGCTTGAGTCTAGGAGTTTAAGACTAGCCTGGGCAATATAGTAAGATGTGGTCTACACAAGCAAAGCAAAACTGAAAACCAAAAAACAAACTTAAAACCAAAACAAAATAAAACATAAACTAGACACAGAGCAGACAAGAGCCATGTCTCAGTCTGTTTGGGCTGCATAACAAAATATCTTAGACTGAGTAATCTGTAAACAACAACAACGGATTGCTTACAGTTCTAGAGGTGGGGAAGCCCGAGACAGAGATGGCGTAGATTCAGTGTCTGATGAGGGCTGACTGCTTCATAGATGGTGCTTTCCAGCAGTGTCCTCACATGGCAGAAAGGTGAACTTTCATCAGGGCACTAATCCTGTTCATGAAGGCTCTGTCTGCCCTCATTACCTAAGCATCTCCCAAAGGCCCCACTTATTAACACTGACACGTTAGGAATTAGGTTTCAATTTACAGGTTTTAGGGGGACAGTGACATTCAGATTACAGCAAGTCACAAGTGCGCCTACCAGTGTAAACAGCTTTTCCTGTTTGTGGGACACCTGGCCACAATTCAGACACCTGGGCATCAGCCTGTCTGCCAGGATAAAAAAGTCTGTGGTGAAAGGCACACTAAATATCCACGACCATCTCCCAGGAACCCCCTTGGGTCAGGACTAGAACATATACTTATTCTCCAAGGTTCCCGAGACCAAATTAGAAAAACAAAAAACAATACAACCTAAGGGAACATAACTAATAAGCTATTAGTTGGCCAAGTTACATTTGAACTCAGATCCACATGGGTCTAAAGTTTGTACTCTTTTTATTTTTACTATGATATCTCCTTATGCCCTTTGTTTGATTTTCTAATATAACAGGTTTACCATGGATCATTTTCATGCCTGTTACAAGCTCAAGTGAAACATATCTTTAACCATATAAGACAAGAGAAATACTTTATAAAGTCAAATATGCCACTGAATAGTCAAATGTGTCCCTTTGTATAATAAGGGGCAGGCACAAGAAAACTGGGTAAAGGCTAAAAGGGGTTATGAAAGGATTTAGAAATCCTTTTATAGAAAATCATCCTTGAGATTCCAAAATAATTTGGCCTATTCAAAAGGCTACTGGTGAAGAAAGGTTGTAAAAGATACTTCAAGTAAGGAAAGAATAATTAGCTCAGAGATTTCAATGGCATACAGAAACAAAACTAAGCAAAACGAAAACACGAGAGACTTCCCCAAGCACATTTGGTGCAGGTCAGGTACCTACCTTTTCGTCTAACCAGCAATTAAATAGGAAGAAAGGGAAATATAGGAGAGAAAGAGAAGCATACAGGTTAAAACTAAGAACTAGTCTTTTAACTACAGAGCAGAAGAAAAAAAAAGATTTCTTATCCTTTGTAAGACATCCGTTATTATTGCAGTTAAGGCAATGGGCAATGATTTTTCCATAACTCAGTAATCAAAGCCTTAGCTTGACAGGTGAAAGCCAGTGCCATACAAGGAGCAGCTCTGAGAAAACTGAAGACACAAAGGAAAACAAAGAGGCTCCCTGTGGGTTTCTTATATCAAGTATATGTATTTGCTTCTTGGGTAGTCTTATAAAAATCAATGTCTTTGTTATATATGTTTATCACAGCACATGATTTTATAATGGTTAATAATAAGGGAATCAGAGGTGTGCTGATTATTTGCCTTCCTGGGGGTAATTGTCAAACAGCCTTTATGTGCTTTGCAAGGGCTGTAAAGTCATTTAGCAACATGTTTAATTCTGAGTTAGTGACACTGTTACTCACTGGGAGGTGGCAATGCATCACGCTGATGGAATATGTATTATGTCAAAATGTCAGAGATGTAGTGTCAGACCATAAAGAGATGCTTTTAGCAGGTAAAGTCTTGCATCAAATCTGATATTTGGAATTGTCTAGAGAGCATTTAAATTTGCACATAATTCTCAATGGGACTTTACAGAACATTTGTGTGACATATGAACAGCAATATGCTGAAGTCCAAGACTCATATATTAGAAACCATAACATTTTTGGGACTGTTCTTAGTTTAAAGTCACTCATGGATTCCTGTTTCCTGGAATGCATAGGTGGGGTTTTAAGCATTTTTCAAAATCCGGTGGCCATAGCTTTTAATTTGGGGAGAAAAAATGGCTATGTATTATGCAGTCATATTGAGAATTCTGAAGAGGAACGAGGTAAACAGAGCCCAGGCTGGAATAAGAGAAGAACAGTCAGCTGGGCCAGGCATGGATAATGAATACCCAGGAGGTGGTATGGTCTAGTGTCTGTCAAAAGTAGAAAATAGGTAGGTTTGGCAGAGAACTTACAAATGGGAACAAAACAAAGAGGAAAAAGAACAGAGGGCAGACCAAGTTAGCAGAACCTGGGTGCAGGTAGAACCTGGACTTTTTTGGAGTCAAGTAGAATTCAGCAGTTCCAGAACCAGAGCTGGGTCTACCCTTTAGGGTAATGAAAAGTGGCTGTGAGGCCAACACGCCTAGAACCAGAAGCCCAAGGGAGGACTGAGCTTTAAAAAGAAATCAGGCAACAACTCCTCACTTTCCCCTGCACCACGCCCTGGCAGTCACCTACTCTCTGTTTTGATGCGTCTGAGTACTTTGGATACTTCACGGTATAGAGTTTGGGTTTGCACGATGAAAGAGTTGTGGAGACCAGATGCACATAAACGTGTCTCTAATTAACGCTACTGAACTGTATGCTTAAAAATGGTTAAGATGATCAATTTGGTGTTACCTGTTTTATCACAATTGTAAAAAAAAATAATAACAGAAAGAAATCAGGCAAAATAGTAGGCAGCAGCTATGCTGGCATCGTGGCCTTCTGTAACTTCAGCTGACCTTTCAATACTCCTAGCACCAAGCACAGAACCCGGAACTTGGCTTGTCAGAGGTGTAATGCATGAATACATTTCTGAATAATGATGAATTGCAGCTCGCTCCAGAATGTCGGTGTAGAAGAGTTTCTCAAGTTATATCCAGTTTTAAAAAAATAATTTGTTATTGCATATATTCTTTGGAGGGTCTACCTCGGTCTACCTTTTTTTAACCTTTGCACCTACCATTATACCAGGTTGAAAGTGAGTTGCTCAATAGGTGCTTTTTAACTAAGGTATGACTATTTTAGATTGGAGATAGTTTGCAAGGAATTACCTGAAACTATATAATGATATTCTTCCCATCAACAAATTGTATTCTGAGATCTCTCATAATCGAAATCGAGTTATGCATTTGCATAAACTTCATGGAGCTATAATGTGACACAAAGAAGAACGTAGGAGCCACCAGAGAGAATATTATATTTTAGGAAAAATGTTTTACTCTCTACAGTTACTCTTGTTGTGTAGTGGCAGCAAAAGGGAGACCCAGATTAACGTAGGGTTGAAATGTCATGGTTCTCCGTTCTGCTTCCCTTCCTATTCTTCAAATGGGCTCCATGTTTGTGGTCCGCCACAGCTTTTCATGTCTTTCAAGTTGCTGCCTTATCAAAAGCCAGTAATTCATTTCCTCTCTAACCACATCTCCATGCACATGACAGTCAATCTTTCCATTAAGGACTTGGGGGCTTGCCGTCACACTGCATCAGCTATTTCCTATTAATTGCAGTTGTGGGCTCACTTTCTCTGCAAAACACTTTTTAAGAAAGGCCTATATTCATTTGCCTGGAATTACTGAGGTGTTGGTTTGCCTGAAAGCATAGCAGTGGCTAAATAAGCATGAATGTCCCCTCCCACTAAAGAATAATTACAGTAGTGTCAATCTTGTTTTCAGATCAATAATAAGACAGGCCAGCAGGTCTGCAGAGTCACATTATGCCTTCGCAGAAGCTTTGTTTATTTAGGAATTATGTCTTTATGTTGTACATCTGTAAACTACAAACAGAAGTCATGATGGAGAGTGGAAGTACAGAACGTACAATTAACTAAAACTGTTCGGTACACTTGATTTGGCCTCAAAAGATCCTCCAGCCTCAGCAGCCCAGAGTGCTGGGATTACAGGTGTGGGCCACTGTGCCCGGCTGCCTCTTAGAAACAAATTGGTCTGCTTTCCATTTTCCACCAAGAGTTCTTCCCATTTCTGTGCTTCTTCATCTAGACTGGGCGTCTCCTGGGGTCAGGAATAGTTTCTTGTTTGTGCTGATAGTCACGGTTCCCTGCATAAAGCCAAAATTCAACTTCTTGATTGAATAAATATACAAACGAATGAAATCGTGTGTGTGTGTGTGTGTGTGTGTGTGTGTGTGTGTGTGTATGTGCATGTGTGCAGAGCATACACTGCATGCATCCCTGTCTATTTTAGGAAAAAGGTGGGGTGTGGGGCGGGACTGGGAGAAAGCACAACCATGTAGTTAACACCTATTAAAAAGATTCAGGATATTGTTCATATCATTTCTTAATTCTGACTGACATTAGAACCGTCTAGAAAGTTGAGAAATATTGATGCTGGGGCTCATTTCCAGAGCAATGAAGTCAACATGTCTGAGGATGGACCCTCGGAACGGAAATGCCATGTAATGAAGTCTCCTCTGAGGTAATTTCCTGCTTTTTCTTTAAGGCTTTATAGAAGAGAGACATCTCCATGTTGTAAGCTTATCCTGAGCATACATTATTTTCAGTTCAGTTCAGAAAGTTAAAGCATTATCATTTTAATGCTCTTGCTTATTTTGGAGAATTTTCCATTTATTTGACTTATTTTTTTTCCCTAAGCTTATTTTGGGCACATGGTTTCATTTTAGAAACTCAAACATTTGTCTTAAGCTAGATGTGAATTTAAAGAGCAACAAGTGAATTTTAAGTAGGTAAAAACCTCAAGAGAAAGAGCCAGCATCTGAAGCCAAAGCTAAGAAGTTCTTACTTATATAAAGTTGGCTCTGTGGTCAATTTAGAGAGAGAAGGGATAGTTTTGTTTATGCCCAAAGAACAAAGCTGCTTTGGTAGAAAGAACAGAGGACCCTTCCTAATAAAGCCTCCATTCAGGAATTCAGGAAACAACTACTATAGCAAGATGTTTTCTGAATTGGTTTGTGAGGAAACATGTTAGAAATGAAAGTGATCTTTCAGTCTCAATCCTGTTGCTTTGGCATCTCTGAAACTCTTAGATGAGAAAGCAGAGGGTCCTTATACATGACCATGGAACAAATGCATGCACAAAAAAGCTGCTGAAACCTCAAAGAGTGACATGAATATTGGGTTGCAAGCATCCTTAGCTCTTTATCATGTCCCCACTTCTCAGTAGGTGCTGTGCAAAGATAGGGCAAAGCATGAGATGGGGCATTGAAAAACCCAGGGGTTAGTACTGGTCCGGCCATTAATTGACCGCATGACTTGGAGGCAAATTACTCATCTGTTTTTGGTGCTCAGTTGCTGTGATGGTTAAATTAAGGAGTCAACTTGACTGGATTAAAAATACCTAAAGAGTTGGTAAAACATTATTACTGGGTGTATCTGTGAGGGTCTTTCTAGAGGAGATTGGTGTATGAGTTGATGGACTGAGTGAGGAAGATCCTTCCGCATGTGGGCAGACACCATCCAATTTGCTGGGGTCCCAGAGATAACAAAAGATGGAAGACAGACAAATTCTTTTTTTTGTCTCTCCCAGAGCGCTGACACTCTTCTCATGTTCTTGACCACCAGAACGCCAGGCTGTGTGGCCTTTGGACTCGAACCTGCATAGGGGCCACCTGGATTCTCAGGCCTTCAGCCTTAGACTAAGAGTTACACCATTGATTTTCCTGGTTCTGAAGCCTTCCAACTTAGACTGAGCCATGCTACCAGCTTCTCTGGTTCTCCAGCTTGCAGAGGGCCTATTGTAGGACTTCCCAACCTCCATAATTGCATGAGCCAATTCTCCTAATAAATCTCTTCTCATATGTACAGATATAGGTGTGTATCTTCTATTGCTTCTGTCTCGCTGGAGACCCTTGACTAATACAAAAAGGATTTAACAAAAACAGGGCCTATTGTGGGACTTAGCCTTCATAATTGCATGAGCCAATTCCCCTAATAAATTCCTTCTTAGCCATCCATCCATCCATCCATCCATCCACCCACCCACCCATCCTATTGCTTCTCTCTTTCAGGAGAAGCCTATACAGTTGGCTTACTTGCTTAAATGGAGTCAGTTATTGTCCTGCTTAATGGGGTTTCTATGGGCATCAAATGAAATCATAGGAAATACTCTTAAACTCTTACATAAATTCAGTTAAAGAAACATTTAATGGGTACCAAACATGCGGAGGGGTAGACTAAACTCTTGAGACACAAGGATATTATGAGATGATCCTTGACTTCCTCTAGTGATTCAACATTCAGGGAGGGAGACAGAAATGCCAAAGAAGGTGTGACTGAGAAATGCTTTCATTAAGATAGAATTAGATGCTATGGGAACTTCAATGAAGAAGAAACAATGGATTCTGCTGGGATGAGAAGGGACAAAGAGGGGCTGTTGAAGAGACTTCCTAGGATCATAGATACTTGAACTGAGTCTTGAAAGATCAGAGAATTTCAACTGCAGAGGAAGCTTGGGAAAAGTATAGATACATGAAATGCATACAGTACTCAAGGCAGTCCTGATGATGCGAGTGATTAGCATCTGGGGTTGAAGTAAAGCAATGCAGATGATGGAGTTGGATGGACAGATTAAGGCATCAGACTGAATTGCCTTGAAGATCATGCTGTATGGTTTAGACTGTATTTTGTAACTGATAAGAAGATATGGAAAGGTTTTGTCAGAAGGATGCCATGATTGAGTGTTTACAGATGTAAACTATAATGATCCATTTGTTTATGAAGACAAATTAATTTTTATTTTCTTCATTTCCTAATTATATGCTGAAGTCCTTAAAATTGTACAGTAGTTGCCCCCTTATCCATGGGAAATATGTTCCAAGACTCCCAGTAGATGCCTAAAACCACAAATAGTACCAAACCCTGAAAGATCTCCTCCACTCACAATGGGGTCATATCCCGATAAACCCACTGTAAGTCAAAGAACATGGATCACTGTCACACCATTGTAAAGCTGAGAAACATTTTAAGTCAAAACATTGTAAATCAGGAATCATCTGTGTATACTATGTTTTTTCCCTATCTATACATATCTATGATAAGCTTTAATTTATAAATTAGGCACAGTAAGAGAGTATAAGAATAATAAAATACAATTATAACAATATACTGTAATAAAAGTTACATGAATGTGGTCTTTCTCTCTCTCAAAATACTATAATATTGTCAAGCCATGGTTGACCACAGGTAGCTGAAACTACAGAAAGCAAAACCATGGACAAGGGGGATTACTGTATTTATATTTCAATACAGATTTTATAGGGATTGGAACAGTAGTATCTAGACTTCGAGTTCAGTGAATTGAATTATGATTTTAATTATTTTTTATCATTGACCTAGATGTAACCCATTAAAATTTATTACAAACCAAGAGAAGCAACAAGTGAGCACACAGCTGCAGATTAAACAAGGCCCAGAGACAGTCTGATACACACACTATCTGCCTTGTAATTTCCTTCCATTATACTAAGTCAGAAGCCAATGGCTGCCCCTTTTAAATAATTCTGTGCACTAAGATTGCCATTTTGGAAGGATTTTGATATAGTCTGAGATGATTGGGGAGGAGAGGAAGATATAAGTGACTTCTGCTTTCCAAACACTCACAAGACAAGGCCGTAGTAATGTCTTCAAATGTTTGAGTGCTATGCCATCTATCTTTGAAAATACTGATCAGTGGGCAATATTGGATGCTGAGCTTAAGGAAAATTTATCAAGAGAAAAGTAAAGCCCCCATTTGAAACTTCCTAGGATAAAATTTTAAAGATGCCTAGCAAATCTTCTCAAAATAGCTCTCCTAAATTTGAAAGAAAGTAATCAGAATCATTACCACTTGTGCCAACTAGGTAACAATTAGCTATTTGAGAAGAATTTTTAGCTATTAGATATCAGTCACAGTTACATTTAAAGAAACACATAAAGTTGGCTTTATGTTTTCTACATGTTGACTCTGTGGAACTTTGAGATTCCTTATAGAATCAGATATTTCCATCCATCTTACAGGGTTAGAAATCACATGGGACTAGAAATTAGGAATCAGAATTCTAGACTTGACTGTGCAGCTAATATATGATTATGGGTAAATAACATAACTGCTTGTCTTAGTCCACTTTGTGCTGTTATAACAGAATACCTGAGACTGGTAATTTATAAAGAATGGAATTGTTTTTCTTCACAGTTTTGGAGTCTGGGAAGTCCAAGATCAAGGCATCAGTGTCTTGTGAGGGCCTTCTTGCTGTGTCATAACATGGTGGAAAAGCATCACATGGAAAGCATCACGAGAGAGACAGCAAGAGAGGCCAAACACAACCTTTTATAAGCAATTCACCCCTGAAATCACTAGCCCACTTCTAAGATATGGCATTAATATTTTCACGAGGGCAGTGCCACCATGATGCACACACTTCCCTTTGGGCCTCACATCCCGACACTACTGCATTAGGGATCAAGTTTCCAACACAGGAACTTTGGGGAACACTTTCAAATTATAGCATTTCATCCCTGGCCCCCCCAAATTCATGTCTTTCTCACAAGAAAAATACATTCATTCTATCTCAATAGCCTCTAAACTCTTCACTCATCCCAGCCCCAACTCGAAGTCCAGAATGTTATTTAAGTTAGAAATGGTTGAGACTAATGGCATGATTCACTTGAGGGAAATTTCCCTTTAGCTATAAGCCTGTGAAGTTATGTGCTTCCAAAATACAATCCTAGGACTAGGACAGGTATAGTATAGACATGCCCATTTTGAAAAGGAGAAATAAACAAAAAGGAATTAAAAAAGAAAAGGGATAGCTGGTCTCAGGTAAGTCCAAAAGCCAACAGGTGAACACTAAATCTTCAGACTCTAGAATAAAGTTTGACTTCATGTGCTGAACACACTGGGGCGGAGGCTGGGCCCTCAAAGTCTCAGGCAGCCGCACCCATATAGCTTTGCTGGGTTTAGCCCACATAGGTGTTCTCATGGGTTGGAGTTTCATACCTGCATCTCTCCCAGGCTGGGGCTGCATGCTGGTAGCTCTAGAGGTCTGGGCTCAGGGTTGTGGGGTTTGCCCTACCTCATGGTTCCAGCAGGCATTGCCACAGTGAGAAATCTGCTATGACTTCTCTCTGTACCAGGTTTCTACCTGGGCCCTGAGGCTAACGCATCCTTTGAAATCTAGGTAGAGGCTACCTAGCCCCACAGCTAATGTACTCTGTGTGCCTAAAGAATGAGTACCACATAGGTTCCACCAAGGATTACCCTTACACTTCTGGAGCACCAGCACTAGCTGCATCTGGGCCCACTTGAGCTACAGCTGGAGTGGTCAAGGACTTCTACACTGGAATGTAGGGAGCATTAGAATGTAGGGATGCCCTAGGCATCCTTGGGCAGAGAAACCAAGGAGGACACTCTGGGACCCTCCTCTGAAACCATTCTGCCCTCCTAGAGCTCTGGGCTTATGATAAGAGGGAGAGCCTTGAAGACCTCCAAAATACCTTCAGGGTAATTCTCTCACCATCTTGATAAATAATACCTGGCTTCTTTATTAAAGGGTTGCTTAGCGGCACCTTCACATGGCTGTTCATTATATGGCCAGGCTGCAAATTTCCCAAAACTTTCTGCTCTACTTCTCTTTTAATTATAAGTCCTATCTTCAAATCATTTCTCTTCTCTCTAATCTTACTATATGCAGTTAAAAGTAACCATGCAACTCCTTCAATATTTTGCTTAGAAATTTCTTCCACCAGATATCCGGGTCCATTACTGTTAAATTCTGCCTTCCATAAAGCCCTAAGGCATGAACACAATTCAGCCAAGTTCTTTGCCAATTTACAACAAGAATGGCCTTTACTCCAGTTTCCAATAAGCTATTCCTCATTTTCATCTGAGATCTCATCAGAATGTCCTTTATTGTTCGTATTTCTATCAACATTCTGATCACAACTTAGTAATCTCTACTTCCCCTATATTTCTTCTCTTCTGAGCCCTCACCAGAATTACCCTAAAAACCTCCAAATTTTCCAGGCTTCTACCTACGCCTCCAAATTTTCCAGGCTTCTACCCATTATACAATTTCAAAGCCACTTTTACATTTTTCAGGCATTTACTAAAGCAACACAGCTCTCTCTGGTACCAATTTTCTGTCTTGGTCTGTTTTGTACTGCTATAACAGAATATTATAAAGCACAGAAATGTATTTCCTTACTTTTCTGGAGGCTGGGAAGTTCAAGATCAAGATGCTGACATCTTGTAAGGACCTTCTCACTGTCATAATATGGCACAAGGTAAGAGGGGGTCAAACTCATGCTTTTATAAGAAATACACTCCCAAGACTGTGAAGCCACTTCTAAGATAGCAGCATCCTCATGAACAGCATCTAAATGATTTTTGTTTTGTTCAGAATCTCAGGGATAAGCATGTTCTCACTCATAAGTGGGAGTTGAACACTGACAACGCATGGACACGGAGAGGTGAATAACACACACCAGAACCTGCTGGGAGGTGGGGGGTGGGGGGAGGCAACTTAGAAGACAGGTCAATAGGTGCAGCAAACCACCATGGCACACATATATCTATGTAACAAACCTGCACGTTCTGCACATGTATCCCATTTTTTAGAAGAAATAAAGAAAAAAAAGAATCTCAGGGGTAAAAATGTTTCTCTGGAGATCAGGGGTTGAATAGGAAGCAGCCTGCAGGAAACAGATATGTCTTCTAAATTACGAAGAAGTTCTTATTTATTTTACCCAATTATAATGTATGTAGACTTAGAAGTATTTTTAAATTCAGCAAGAAGAGGAAGGAAATCTGGCAGGCAAGCAGAGACATGACAATCTGCTCAGTGGTAGTAGTTCTGTATTACATAACTTTTAAGATCTATGAGCCCTTGCTAGATGTGTGGCTGGGTATGATTCTAGACCAATAGGGAGCTTGGTAAATGGGAGAGTCACTGAGTGTTGGGATCATCATTCCAGTCACTCCGGTTGCATGAAACTTGGCTGATATCCATCACTGGGTCACTCTGTGTCTTTCATGAATCTGTGGACTACAACAGAGTGAAATGATATAAATGATTCAAGGGTTAAACTTCTGAGCCAGGAATATGAGAACTCTTCATTAAAGGTGGGTTTTGTGTTGAGGGAAATTCTCAGAACAACCCACAGTGCTTGAAAGATTCTCCCCGACCCTTGAAAGCTTGGCGGGGATAAATAACTCCTCTGCTTAGGCCGGATACCAAGGCGCAAGGCCACTTACGTCAGCAGCGTGCGTCCGCAAGATCGCAGAAGCCGGAAGAGAGCTGGCCGGAAGACGCCTACACCCGGAAGACGGAGAGAGAGGCCATCCGGGTACCAAGTAGCAGTTCCATCAGACTGAGACACTGTTTACAGGAGACTCTCAACCCCCTGCCCCATCCTCACTTGGCACTGATGCCATTTTAGGCCTCGGCCTGTCTGCACCCAGGCGCTCATTAAAACAGCTTGTTGCTCCACACCACCTTGGGTTGTTTATCGGAGGGCTCTCGGGTTCCAATTGATAATAGAGCCTTGCAGTGCTCATCAACATGGAAAACCCCTAAAACTGGCAAGCAACAGTTCACGCCAGCAGGTGAGGTGAATGGCTCCTCAGTGGTCCTCTCTTCTGCTTAGTACTCAAGGGCTGCTGCTGCCATGGGTTGGCTGCTGTTGATCTTCTTTCTTTAAGAAGGAGCAGGTGCAAAGCATTTCCCTGTTTTGGAGGATGTTCTGCAAATAAGGTGTCATGTTGGGACCTTGAATGTTTCCCTTGGGTGTCTCCTCCCAGATGTCACTTCTCCTTTGTTCTTCTGCTTCTTTTTCATTTTCTCTGACCTTGAGAGATCTAAGCAGAGAGGCCATGAATTCTCCCGGTGCCTCTCACTGGGCTCCAGCACAGGCACTCCCTCTGACTCCTACCCTCTCTGCCTCTTGCCCTTCTACTCACCAACCACACACAGAGTTACATACACACTGATGTGATGTCAAGCTTCATGGAGCACCCAGTAGTTTTGTCTGAGACACCGTCTGTACCTGCTGGCTCTATTTTCTCAAAATGTTAGTTCCCCAGTGCCCCTGTAGATATCACAGAGATCTTTCAGTAAGACGTAGATGGACCGTCAATGTCTCCCCAATGGAACCGTGACCACAGCCAGATTAGCACAACGTATTGCACATCCAGAACGTCTCAACCAGGCAGATTTCCCCCATTGCCTAAGCCCCTCACTAGCATTAAGTTAGATGTTTAGGGAGGCACATTAATTCTTTCAGATCACTAGGGAAACATCCAGGGCACCGCAGCTGCAGTCACAGAGTCAGCGCAGACAGATGGGAGGCGATTTGTCGACTTGCAACAATAAAGCTTGGATGTTACCCTGGAGACCTGGAAGTGTTGAATGATCTTCCTAAGTAGCTAACTTAGTTTTAGGGAGTGACATAGCCTTAGGGAATGCGAGTTTATTGTGATATTAGGAAGAAACAATTAGTGTCCTCTCTGACTGAGTCTCCTCCCCAGTAAATCTAGGGTAAAAATACTGCCATTTACTTCAGGGAGACTGAGTGCAGCCAGGAAAAAAGGAAAGAGGAGCCCTTGTAAATTCGGCATCTGGAAATGCCTTGTCCACTCAGCAATCTCAGCATATGTTACCCAGGAAGGCGATTCCCCTGGGCGTCACCACTCACCCTGGGTGGAGCATCTCACAGACCCTGAGCAGAACATTCTGTATCTATTAGATGCTATTAATGCTTCTATCGAGTGCTATTAACTACATTTCTGCTTCTGTTGAATACTCCTTGCTATTATGTAGCACTTCAGTATTTCTGTTTCCACTAAATACTAAAGGAAATGTATAAAGTTTGTGTAAGGTGTCATGATACAATGACCAGCGGACTACCCACCTAATTTTAGAAAAGAAGACCTCAGCATTACGCTGAAGCTTGCTGTTGACCAAGGAGGCCATAATTTCCTTTCAGCTTGACTGAACTTCTCACAGGTTTCTTCCTGACTCTAGACCTTAGACTTCTCTTTTCTTAGAGCATTTACATTAGAAAACTTGCAATTGTAAATTCTTACTCTGCTTTTTGAGATGTAAGTCTTTTTACAGCCCAGGAATGTCTTTCTCAAGGACCTGTGAGCTATCCTTTTGAACTGTTGCTGTCAAGAAGATAGGAGCCCAGTCTCTCAGTGTCTGTGGAAGGGTAGGAGCCTAAATTCTGGAAGCGCCAGTTAGCAAATGCAGATGGCCTAATCACGTCACTCCACTGTCTTCCAGTACTTGTTCTCTGACTCAATCTATGCTTGAAAACTTGCCAGTCTTTTGTGCTAGTGGAATTGAGTTCAATCTTTTCTCTATTGCCATCTTAATCCGTATTACAATTGTTTTGAAGACAGTCTTCTCTGCCAGTTTTAACGAGTGTCTGGTGCAATTTTTCTTTTATGCTATGTGCTCCCGCCTAATTCCATCCATTTATTTCCTCCTGACTCAGATGGAACTGCTCTCCTAGATTTGGGGTTTATGCTTTCCTTGATTTTCTTCATAGTTGACTACACTTTGTAGCCCTAAGTCATTTAATAGTTTATTTTTGTTTTTGAACTTCATATACATGAAAATATACTGTACATGTCTCATGAAATTATAAGAATAAGCTTTACCACATAATCATGTTTTTTTGTACACTCTACAAACAAAGGAATGGGCCTAGAGCCAGAAAAACTAAACGTGCCCGTGTGTGTGTATTTTAAAATTAGAGAATCCCTAACCCACCGATTCTTAGTTTAATTATACTTTCTTCAAACATACATTATTCCTTGACATTGAATTTCCCCAGAATATATATTCAGTAGTCCCTATTGGTAGATAACTGCAACTATTAAAGACAATCAAACTTTTCTTTAACTCTATATTTTAAAAGAAAAAAATGGCATATTAAGCACATTGACAATTCCCCTTTCTTTTAATTAGATTCCAATACTTTCTTTCACCATGCAACAATACAATATGCACGATGATTAAGAAACTCTAATTGCCATTCTAGTTTCTGATTTCACAGAGACCTGTTACATCTTTGCTGATGACACAGAATAATTTAAATTAGAGAGGTCAAAAGAGGATTAAGGAAAACTCCAAAGGACCAGCAGGACTTGGTAATTGAACTGGGCTATAGCAGCTGGAAAGCAACACAGATAGATTCCAAGCCTAGACTAGAACTTGGAAGATGCTATTTTCCTGGCATACTCACATGGGTTGGAAATTAGTTACAGGTTCTTCACCAGGTGTCTGTCCCCAGGATTTCCAACCAGAGAGTACACTATTAAGAAGACATTAACTCTAGAATGTAAAAATAATTTTTAACACTTAGACTATCTCTCTATTCTTTCCCACCACAATTCTGCAAAACATAAAACAGTACTGGAAATATACCTTACAGGAGTATTTGCAGATAATTGGTCTTATTTTCATATTTGGTCACTGAAACAACTCCTCAACTTTTCTCATCAAACAGTTGGATAGTCTTCACAGAGCTAAGCACTAAGACCCTATTCTACAGATTTATATGTGTTGGAATAAAATACGGATGTATATTCCCTGAGACTACCATCAAGTCAAGGTACTACATTCTCAGGTTTAAAACTGTAATTAAAAGAAAGTATGGATGCTATGCTGATATTTATGGAAACCATCAATTATAGGGTGGCAACAATATCTCCATTGACCCAAAGTGTTTTCAGAATGTGTTTATATAGAGAAATTGTTATATAGTTTCATTTCAGCAGATATGTAACTTGTCTCTAGCTGTTCACAGCATTAAAAATTTTATGCAACTCCCTTCATTTCTCTAGAGTGTCCCAGATGGAAGTCAAACCTATATATTTTCTGCAAGTATAACAAAAGAGAGTCACACCTATTGTTGGGGGCAATTAGCAAATTCTGCAAAAGAAAAAAAAATTCCATATTTTCTGCCACATAATGCCTCTAAGACTAATTAGAATATTCCTGATTATAGCTCTTTTCTAGCTACTTGGTGAAATTTATAACTGACATTAAGCATAGTACTTTGGAGTTGTGCATGTGTTTGTTTTGCTGAGCTCAACATTACCTGAGTAGAATAATCAAAAAGGGAAATTTACAAATGCAGTAGATAGAATGGTGAAAACTCATTCAAACTAACATCTCCTAAAAGACAGGTGGATAAATCCACCAAAATGGGAAGAAACCAGTGCAAAAAGGCTGAGAACACCCCAAATCAGAATGCCTCTCCTCCTACAGGGGATCGCAGCTCCTCATCAGCAAGAGAATAAGGCTTGACGGAGGATGAGTGTGATGAACTCACAGAATCAGGCTTCAGAAGGTGGATAATAAGAAACTTCTGTGAGCTAAAAGAACATGTTCTAACTCAATGCAAAGAAACTAAGAACCTTGAAAGAAGATTTAACGAAATGCTAACGAGAATGGACAAGTTAGAGAAGAATATAAGTGAATTGATGGAGCTGAAAAACACAACACGAGAACTTCGCGAAGCATGCACAAGTTTCAACAGCCGAATTGACCAAGCAGAAGAAAGGATATCAGAGGTCGAAGATCAACTCAATGAAATAAAATGAGAAGGCAAGATGACAGAAAAAAGGGGAAAAAG
>PVKP010010413.1:0-64733 GCA_004027715.1 Plecturocebus donacophilus
GTTCTCATTGTTCAACACCCGCCTGTGAGTGAGAACATGCAGTGTTTGATTTTCTGTTCTTGTGTCAGTTTACTGAGAATGCTGGTTTCCAGATTCATCCACGTCCCTACAAAGGACACGAACTCATCGTTTTTTATGGCTGCATAGTATTCCATACTGTATATGTGCCACATTTTCCTTGTCCAGTCTATCATCGATGGGCATTTGGGTTGGTTCCAGGTCTTTGCTGTTGTAAACAGTGCTGCAATGAACATATGTGTGCACGTGTCTTTATAATAGAACCATTTATAATCCTTTGGGTATATACCCAGTAATGGGATTGCTGGGTCAAATGGAATTTCTATTTCTAGGTCCTTGAGGAAGTGCCACACTGTCTTCCACAATGGCTGAACTAATTTACACTCCCACCAACAGTGTAAAAGTGTTTCTATTTCTCCACATCCTCTCCAGTATCTATTGTCTCCAGATTTTTTAATGATCACCATTCTAACTGGCATGAGGTACTATCTCAATGTGGTTTTGATTTTCATTTCTCTAATAACCAGTGATGATGAGCCTTTTTTCATATGTTTGTTGACCTTATGTGTGTCTTCTTTTGAAAAGTGTCTGTTCATATTCTTCACCCACTTTTGAATGGGTTTGTTTGTTTTTTGCTTATAAATCTGTTTTAGTTCTTTGTGGGTTCTGGATATTAGCCCTTTGTCAGATGAGTAGATTGCAAAAATTTTTTCCCATTCTGTTGGTTGCGGGTTCACTCTAATGATTGTTTCTTTTGCTGTATAGAAGCTCTGGGGTTTAATTAGCTCCCATTTGTCCATTTTGGCTTTTGTTGCCAATGCTTTTGGTGTTTTAGTCATGAAGTCCTTGCCTACGCCTATGTCCTGAATGGTTTTGCCTAGGTTTTCTTCTAAGGTTTTTATGGTGTTAGGTCTTATGTTTAAGTCTTTAATCCATCTGGAGTTAATTTTAGTGTAAGGTGTTAGGAAGGGGTCCAGTTTCTGCTTTCTGCACATGGCTAGCCAGTTTTCACAACACCATTTATTAAACAGGGAATCCTTTCCCCATTGCTTGTTTTTGTCAGGTTTGTCAAAGATCAGATGGTTGTAGATGTGTGGCATTGCCTCCGAGGCCTCTGTTCTGTTCCATTGGTATATATTTCTGTTTTGGTACCAGTACCATGCTGTTTTGATTACTGTAGCCTTGTAGTATAGTTTGAAGTCAGGTAGCATGATGCCTCTGGCTTTGTTCTTTTTTAGGATTGTCTTGGCTTTGCAGGCTCTTTTTTGGTTCCATATGAAGTTTAAGGTGTATTTTTCCAATTCTGTGAAGAAAGTCATTGGTAGCTTGATGAGGATAGTGTTGAATCTAGAAATTACTTTGGGCAGTATGGCCATTTTCATAATATTGATTCTTCCTAACCACGAGGATGGAATGTTGTTCCCTGTTTGTGTTCTCTCTTACTTCCTTGAGCAGTGGTTTGTAGTTCTCCTTGAAAGGTCCTTTGCATCCTTTGTTAATTATGTTCCTAGGTATTTTATTCTCTTTGTAGCAATTGTGAATGGGAGTTTGCTCAAGATTTGGCTCTCTGTTAGTTATTGGTGTATAGGAATGCTTGTGATTTCTGCACATTGATTTTGTATCCTGAGACTTTGCTGAAGTTGCTTATCAGTTTAAGGAGATTTTGAGTTGAGACAATAGGGTCTTCTAAATATACAATCATGTCATCTGTGAATAGAGACAATTTGACTTCCTCCTTTCCTAATTGAGTACCCTTCAGTGTTTTTTTTTTTTTTCTTGCCTAAGTGCTCTGACTAGAACTTCCAATACTATATTGAATAGGAGTAGTCAGAGAGGGCATCCTTGTCTAGTGCCAGATTTCAAACGGAATGCTTCAGTTTCTGCCCATTCAGTATGATATTGGCTGTGGGTTTGGTATAACTAGATTTTATTATTTTGAGATACGTTCCTTTAACACCTAGTTTATTGAGAGTTTTTAGCATAAAGGGCTGTTGAATTTTTGTCAAAGCCTTCTCTGCATCTATTGAGATAATCATGTGGTTTTTTGTCTTTGGTTCTGTTTAAATCAAATTAGAACTCAGGATTAAGAAACTAACTCAAAACTGCACAACGTCATGGAAACTGAACAACTGGCTCCTGAATGTCTACCGGCTAAACAATGAAATGAAGACAGAAATAAAGAAGACCTCATTTCTTAACGGTAACAAATAAAATGTGATACTTGAAGACACTGAATTTGTTTATTTTTGAAAATGAATACATTTTTTACATTTAAATTTATCAGATAATACTTACATATTTAGTCATTCATACATTTCTTGTCAAGGTTATAAATTTCTGAGTACATTATGATAAGGGACTTCACAGGTTTAGAGCCTAGTCACTGGGAACCAATATGCCCTGCTGCTTCATGATGCAACCTAGATCCTTGCAGATAGTTCCCCAACTTTTTTTTTTTTTTTGAGATGGAGTCTTGCTTTGTTGTCCAGGCTGGAGTGCAGTGGTGAGATATCGGCTTACTGCAACCCCTGCTTCCCGGGTTCAATTGATTCTCCTGCCTCAGCCTCTCTAGTAGCTGAGACCACAGGCTCATGCCACAATGCCTAGCTAATTTTTTGTATTTTTAGTTGAGAAGGGATTTCATTGTGTTAACCAGGATGGTCTCTATCTCCTGACCTCATGATCCGCCCACCTTGGCCTCCCAAAGTGCTGGGATTACAGGCGTGAGCCACCATACCTGGCCTCCAATTCTTAAAGTTAGATTATCAGGAGACTAAATGCATTTGAAAAACAGAGATGTGCTATTTGTTCTCCATCTTTTAACACCTGTATTTTAGTAGTTGTTTTCTTGTAAGTGCTCTATTTTTTTCTGGAAAAAAAAAAACTAAATAATTTTCACTTTATTTTTCTGTGCTTTGGAATGGTCTCACCAAGAAATAGATGGACTTTTTAGTCTATAGTAACATAGAATTATTTCAGTTGGGTAAATTTATTTCATTTTTATCTCCCATATTCATATCTCTTGTGAACACCTGCCTACCCTCTGCAACTCCTGCAAAAACAAAAATGAAGGAAGGAAGGAAGGAAAGAAGGAAAGGAGAGAAAGAAAAAAAGAAAAACTAAAAGAAAAGAAGAAAGGAAGAAAGGATGGATGGAAGAAAAGAAGGAGGGAAGAAGAGAAAGAAAGAAAAGAAAGAAAAAGACAGAAAGGAAAAGAAAGGAAGGAAGGAAGGAACAAAGGAAGAAAGGAAGGAAGGAAGGAAAGAAAGAGAGCCTAGTTTTTGGGCATATATGAGTATCACACCAAGCAGATTGTGCTTTTAGTCCTGGGAAATTAAAATTCATAATAACATATTATATCTATGGTTGTAGATTAAAAACAGAACCATATTGTCAGCTCCTCAAAGAAGAACATAGACTCTTTCAGAGTGGCAACAGAGTCTCATCTGTGTTTATGACCTATGTAACACAGTGCTCAATACATAGTAGGTAATCAGCACTCTGGCTGATTTGTTTCATGTATTACTATAAACTATATGTCATTTAGTGAAAGAGCTAATATTTGTTCTTAGCCTATCCACATCATTTCAATGTTAGCAACACAGTCTTCAATCTCTGATTGTACTTAAGGCTGATCATAAGTAGAGAGGCTTTGAGCTCTGGAACTACAGTTATCAGCTAGTATATCCTAACTAAACAGTCAAAACTTTGTTGTAAAGGAAGAAACAGCATTTGCTAGGCTACATCACCGCAATATTCAAGACAAAACTTAAGATTTTTATTCAAAGAATTGGTTTTATATACCAAATTTAGGGAGCACATGCATTACAAAACAAGCCTTTTTGTCTCAACATGAAGTAGTCGGCAATAAATGTCTTTGGAAAATTGAAAATGAAATAGATGTAAGAGTGTTCTGTAGAAGTCCAAATGTAGGGAAGGCCCTTGTGGTAGATACTGCTAGCTATTTCCCAATAGCTATGCTTCCCTTTTCTTTCAGTCAAAACTTTAAATTTGTTTCCATTTGTGGTATGGCTGAACAAGCTCCTATTGACTGACACTCTTGCTGATAACACTTAAAAGTTGTGTGAGGAAAATATACAGAGAGACAATGACACAAAGATACTAGAGACTGAACAAAGCAGGCAGATTTGGGAGGGAGCTGACATGATAAAAAAGAGAATGACTGATTGATTTTTCCATTTGCTATGACTTTCACACTGAGGTCAAACCACAGTTGGCATTGAGCAAGACACTTAAAACTGATGGAAAATCTACAGGCTCTGTGACGTCAAGGACCAAGGGAAAGAGTTTGAGGCAGATGCAGCAACTGGAAAGTAGCGCTTCATCACAGAAAAGAGAGAGACCAAAACAAAAAACCAGGAACTCCAACTTCTGTGCATACACTCTGCTTAAATCTCTGGCTTTACTCTGAACCATACAGATTAATTCCAGCTAAAAATAAAAGCAGTGAACTGGGATTTGACCTGCAGCTCAAGAGAGAGAGAATTTTAGTTTGAGTCTGACCAACTTAATTGCCTTCTGAAATGAATATACATATATTCATTTATATATATATGTATATGTATATACATATATATCTGAAGAAATATAACAGAATATGATATCTTCATAAAAAGTAAAAAATATTTACAATGTGTAGAATACATTTTAGAATTACTTGACCTATAAACAACCAGGGAAATTTTACAAATTGTTTCTTCTTTCAAGAAGTTACTCATTCTTGAGAGAAAAGACATTCAATGGAAATGGTTCTTTGATGGCTGGGATATCAGAATTGACAATTATAACACGAACACTGATGTAGAGGACAATAGGCTTGTAATTAACAAAAAAGGATTGCTCAGCAGACATATAAAACTTATAAAAGTATCAAATGGAAATTCTAAAACTAAAGAAACTATAGCATATAAAATTAAAATTCAACTGGACGGGATTAACAGAAGAATGAAGACAGCAGAGGAGAGTCAGTGAGCTTGTACATAGGTCAACAGAAGTTGAAGAATTAAGAGGAATAAAAGATTAAAAAAATATGCATAGTCTCAGAGAAATGTAATGTAATAATAAAATGTCAAACGTACATGTAATTGGAGTCCCAAGAAAGAAGAAATGGGCTAAGAAAACTATATGAAAAAATAATGGCTGCAAATTTTTGAAGCTAGGTGGAAGACATAAATTTACAGAATCAAGAAGCTTAGAAAACAACAAGCAGGATAAGATATAAAGGAAAACATGGACAAGTGCATCACAGTCAAACTACTGAAAACCAAAGATAAAGAGGAGGCTACATACTTTTTGCTGGCTGTATGATTGCCTGAAATCAAAATGAAATTTGCCAGTCTCTTTCACAACTAGGTGGACCCACATGACTAAATGTTGACAAATTGGGTGTAAGGAAAAGTGAGGTATACAATTCCTACAATGTGTCTTTACAGAAAGGTGTGCACGTTCCCCTTTTGGTCTTTGTGCTGCCTGGAGAGCGATGTGTTGGCAAGTCATCTTCAACTGTGAAAAAGAGTAACAACCTAGAGACAGCAAAGTAACCACTGAGAAGGAACCTGGAATTTCTAATGCACAGAGCGCCATTCTTAGTTTGTTCTATGTTTGCTTGTTTCAGTTTGTTCTATGTTAGTTTGTCTATGTTTGCTCTGTCTTAGTTTGCTCTATGTCTTAGTTTGTTCTATGTTGTTATAACAGAATACCAGAGACTGAGTAATTTATAAGGAACTGAAAGGTATTTTTCACAGTTCTGAGACTGTAAAGTTTAAGATGAAGGTGCCAGCCAGTTAGAGACCCACGTCTCTTCTTCCAAAATGGCCACTTGAATGCGGCATCTTCTGGAGTGGAGGAACACTATGTTTTCATTTGACAGAAGAGCAAGCTGACACCAGCTCCCTCCATCAAGCCCCTTTATGAGGGTAATTAAACCTATTCACCAGGGAAAAGCCCCCATGGCCTAATAATCTCTCAAGTGTCCCACTTCCTAATACTATTATGCTGGCAACATCTAGATTTTGGAGGGCATACGGTCAAACTATAGGAACCTCGGAGCAGCAACAGCACACCAGCCTCAGAAGGGTGTATGCCCGAGAAATAAACTTCTCCCTTTTGCCTTAGAGGAAAAACAACAGTTTTATCTACTTCTTTTGGTGTTCTGATGATGAAACCAAACCTATATCTATATTAACATACCTAAAAACATCTTCTATCAGATTCAGGTCACACTAACATGGGGCAAAAGCAAAACATGAATAAGCCAGAAGTCTGGCAAATAGATAAGTGGATTTTTAATTTTTTTTACTTTATTAAGAAATTATTAGTGGAATTAAAGTACTGTTCTCTTTGGTATTTTTCACAAGCTATTAAGTAACTTTTTTTGTTGTTGTTAAAAGGCTCAGAGGAGTTTTCAATCAATCAACTCCAAAAAACAAAGAGGAAGAAAGCTAAGAAAGTTACACACATAATTGAAGAGCTTATTTATATTTTTCATCTTTCTCTCATCTTGGTATTCTTATAAATTAAAGTCAGTGCCCATTCACTGTGTCTCACCTGTTCTGATCTAACTTCTACCTAAGATCTTGGTTTGGCATGAGGTTTTTCTGACCCTTCATTATTTTTGATCAGACAAGCAAGGCTTTATTACATTGGCACATGGATTGTTTTTTTCATTTGTGTTGGAATAGAACTTCAATCCCACATAGGGTATAGGTTTTTTATACATCAGTTTGTATGTTTACCTGGACTGACCACATCCTCATAAGATTTTCAGCCTCTGCCATCAACTCTTTCTTGGTGAGATAGTTACTCTTTAATGGTGTTACCCTATGAAAAGGAGCAGGGACCTCTTGCATAAGTACTCATTGTTGAGTATAAAAAGATAGTATTTTTTTTCTAAGCACCCACAATATCAACAATGATCTCATACATAAATGATCTCATACATACACACACACACACACACACACACACATATGACAAAGGATTTAGGAAACTACTAATTTAAAGCAGGTCCCTAAGGTAAAACCCTTCATTAGGATACTTTGGTGGCTGAAAATTGGTAAATCTTTCCTGTTTTATAATTCTTATCAATTCCCTTTTATTAAGGATGTCCAGCTAGCTCTCGCATGGCTTTTTTGTCAACAACTTTTGGTGCTGTAAGGATCAATACTTTAGAGCTAAACATGAGGACGATTTTGTGTCAAGATGTTTCCACTGAATGGTACTGCCCAACCAATGCCTCTTGTGAACATGTATGTGAGGAAGCAAGACTTTTCTCTGAGTCTGCTTAGCACTTCTTTCCAATTTAAATTAAAACCACAAGCAGGCAAATGGCAGCTTCCTAGTTTCCTCTATTTCCCATACCTGAATTAGGACCAATCAGGAAAAATTTGGCACCTGGCAGGATGCAGCATCCTCTACTTTACCGAATTCCCGTGACTCAGCTTCTGTGGCCTTCTCAAGATCGAGCTCTACTCAACCTGAAGAACCATTACATTTGGTCAAATGCAATTTGTTTTGCAATCCGGGCTAATTGGTCTAGTCAACAAGTATCACTTTTAAAGGTTCACTCACTTTTGATTGATTTAAAATTTAACATAATAAATTTGGGACCAATAAAGGTTTTTTTAAGTAAAAAATAAATATTGGATCTCTGTTCCCAGTTTCTGGTACACAAATCCTAAAATTCTTGGACTCTTCTGAGGACTAAAAGTATCTTTGAAGCTATCTTTTGTATGCTATTACCTTACTCATGGGGGCAGAGGGGAGCATTGAGGCTAGATATCTTCAGAATGGGGAATAGACTCCAAAAGGACAAGGCATAATGAGAGGGTTAGAACTTTAAGCCCCAACCCTCGACCTCTGGGAAGGAGAGAGGGGCTGGAGATAGAGTTATTCATTCATGGCCGAGGATTTAATCAAGCACATCAACATAACAAAACCTCCATAATACCCCTAAATAAAGGGCTTCAAAAGGGTTGGTAAGCACATTCAGGTTCCGGGAGGGTGGGGGTGCCTTGAGAAGGGTCAGAAGTTCCATGCCACTCCCCCCCATACCTTGCCCTATGCATCTCTTCCATTTGGCTGTTTCTGAGTTGCGTTCTTTATAATAAACAGGTAATAGTAGGTAAAGTGCCTTCCTGAGTTCCATGAGTTGTTCTGGAAAATTATCAAAACAGGGGGCTAGAGGGAGTAGAGAATCCCCAAATTTGTAGCTAAGTCACGCAGAAGTGTGTGTTATTTGGTGACCTGATGCTCGAGACGAGTATCTGAAGTGAGGGCGGTCTTGTGGGACTGAGCCCTTAAAACTGTGGAGTCTCATGCTCACTCCAGGTAGGTCACGTCAGAGTTGAATTAAATTGTAGGACACTCTGTTGTTGGAGAAGCAGAGAACTGAAAAGTTGGTGTGGAAAAGACAACACGTATTTGATATGAGGAGGAAAAAAAAAACTCTCATTTGATGTCAGAAGTGCTGTGAGTGAAAACAGCTCAAAAGAGGAGGTCTTCATCAAAAGATGGCTTTGTCTCATCAGATTTCTGTTTTGCAGTTAGGGGCTCCAGAACTTCCTTAGATCATTCCTTAGAAGAAGCTTGAGAGTGACATGGTTAAATTCCACAGAGGCATGATCTTGGAAGTGAAACAGACCCCATTTTTTAGAGATAAATACTGATTATGCTAAGCAGGAGCATTTGGAGAGGAGGCTGACAAAATAAGCAGTCCATGTAGGGGGCACTTTGGTTGTTTTAAGAGTTGGATAGAACATAGTCTAGAGAATTTATCAGAAAGATTGATATCCTGAAATCTAGGATCATAGACAGCAGGTGTGTATCAGGTAAGCACTTCAGCAGTAAGAAGCAGGCCTTTGAATCACACAAAACCTCAGTCTTGGGAGTGGGCAGAGGATGAGCTGTCCAGTCAGCTAGAACAAGGCTGAGGCCTGCAGAGACCATGTACAAGGTGAGTTCCCAAGATTTAGCTGTCACCGAAGAATCACCACAGTTGAGGTTCTCAGGTGACTGGCTTTTAGGAACACAATGCCTAATTATCAGAACAAAGTGAGAGTCAGAATTAACACAAGAGAGGCTTGATGCTGAGTCCTAGAAGGTTAGACTAATGCTTCCTGACAGCCTCTTTCCAACAGTCAGTGTTCGACCAAGAGTTTACCAGAACTCACCTTCAAGTTGAACCAAGTGTCCCACCTGTGAACAAGATATGATGGGTTGATTTGACAATTATCTGGATCAGAAATTTTCTGAGGACCGTGATCATGTATGTAGAATAATTAGGAAGGGCAGATATGTATTTTCATTTCATTGAACTTGTGTGAAGTTTTCAATGACTTTGTTCTGGATATGTTTCTTCAACTACTTGTTATCTTGATGGAAAGTAGTTAAATTTCTACTCTGTGCAGTGAAGTGTTCAAAGAGCCGGAGAAGATGCAACTACATATGGTATTCTCCTTTAGTTAAAGACATAAAATACATATGGAATAGTGACAATTAACAACACATGGGAACTCAAAACTAAGTTTCAAATAAGAAATACAGACATGTCCTGTTAGAAGGCAGAACCCTGTTGAGCTTTGATGAGCATGGTCAGAGAAGGCCCCAAAAGTTAACCTGTGTCTTAAAGGAGCAGCAGGAGCTTAAATGTTAAAGAGGATCAGGGAAGTTTTTGATTAAAGACAGAGGATAGAACTGTTATGGGTTGATTTTTTCCCCCAGCCTCAAATTCATATGTTGAAGTTCTAACCTCCAGTATTTCAGAATGTGATAATATTTGAAAATAGGGTTATTACAGAAATTATTAGTTCAGATAAGGTCATAAATGGAGTGGGCTGGGTCTCTAATCTGATGTGATTGTTGTCCTTATTAAAAGAAGAAATCTGGACACAGACACACAGGAAAGAGGCCAGGTGAATATTGGAGTTACACTACCAAAAGCCAAGGACCTTCCAGAAGCTAAGAGAGAAGTCAGGAACAGATTCTTGCCTAGCCTTTTCAGAGGGAGTATGGCTTTACTACACCTTGATCTTGAATTTCTAGATTCCAGAACTGTGAAACAATACAATTCTGTTGTTCAAGCCGCTCAGTTTGCGGTTCTTTATTATGACAGCATAAAAATGCAAACACAATGACCAAAAACACAGTGAGAAAAATGTACAGGGCAGAACCTAGGGAATGCTAAATCAATATACACTGTCAATACCTAACACTTTCTGAATGCCTATCATCAATTTCCTGCACATTTTACAAATTTAATCCTTGTGATCATTCAATAAATTAAGCTCTGTTATTCCCATTTTATGGATGAGAAATAGAGTTGTGGATAAGTTAAGGAAATCTCCAGTGGACATACAGCTAGGAAAGTACAGAGAGGTTGGTAAGAGATACCGAAAGAGCTGAGGAGCTGATAGGATAGAGTGTTGGGCATCTTTCAATCTCTGTCATTGGTGCATTTCTCTGTGCCAAACACAAAATGACAGACTAGCAAAAATATGCTGCTGAGAAAAGTAGAGCTACTGTGCTTTATTTCTGAAAGAGACAATCAAATTGGTCCTAGAATGCTCTTAGCAAAGGGAAATTCATATCCAAAAAGGATAAAAAAAAAGTTGTGCAAGGCCAAAGAACTAGTGTGGAGTTATCACTAGGGACTAAGCCCTGTGGCTTTCAGCCCAGAACCTCTTCACTATATCACCTATGTGTGTAAATAACATTGACCAGGGAGGCATTCGGGTTTCTTGCACCTGCTCCCTCCTTTCCTTTTAAAGGGAGATTAGCAGAATTCCCCCAGCCGGCACCCACCCCAATCCAAGGAGGGGATTTCTGATCAGTGGTGTCCTGCCCTGGGTTTTGCACCCTCCCTATGTTTGGACAAAAAGAAAAATGGTACCTCTCCTCTGAATTGACACATTGCTCTTTCACTAAGCATGCAAAGTGCTCCTGCTTGGGCTGCCTTGGTAAATATTTACCTTGAATTATCACACGCTTGAAACATCAGCTGCCCAAAGAGCCGAATGGTGACTTTGGACATTTGGAATCTGGAACCTGTGAGGAATAGAAATATAGCTTTGCATGCTGTCAGAGTCTCCGGTGTGCCAAGGGAAAATGTACTTTATACAGCCACAAGCCTGACCTCCAAGAGCCTTAAAAGGCCTCACATACTCAAAGGTGCATTACCAGGCCTTACACTAATTCATCACGATAGCTAAAGTGCTCTGTGTAAACCACAGGAGATCTGAATCCCCTGGGCATCCAGGAGTCAGCATTAATTGCTTCAAGTTTAGCATAGGGAGCTATAAGTGAACATAGGGGAATGACTATTTGCATATTGTTTGCAATAAAGCTTAGAAATGGTTCCAGATGTCCCAGCTGAAACCTTTCCCCTAAAGTTTGTCCAAGGTTGGGAATCAGCACAGGCCAATCTAATAGGTTTCATCCAGCCTCTCTCCTCCTGCTCTGAATCAGAGCTTGCAGGTTGCAACAGGAATACTCAAGACAAATTTTTATTCTGAGCAGGCTGGACATGATTTATTAATTCGCTTCTGAAATAACAATTGCAGTTGGGAGGGATCAGTTGAAAGCCTTAATTACATTGGAAAATATGCTTCACTGTAGTCTGCCCTTATCCAGGGTACAGAACACATAATTATCATAATTTTCAAATTTTATTATTATTATTTGAAAAAATTTGATGGAGAGCAGACTCTGTCGACTTAGCTACTTCAAAGCAATGGCCGAGTCACATTTAAACCTTTGAATAGATGATTTCCCCAATTTGCTTGTTAAGCCCTCTTAAATGGGAAGACATCTATGGGTTGTTTCCAGCCTCAGATATGATTTGTCCAACTGAACTAGCTTCCCAGTTCCTTTTTCGTCCTTTGTGCCTAGAGGGAAATGCTCAGGTGTGTTGTTGCCAGAGTGATTAGGCTAGCTGGGAGCTCTCCTTGGACAGGAGGTTGGAAAGCCTTTGGGATCATGCCCTCTCATCCTTGTTAAATGACTGTGAGTGCGTGTGTGTGTGTGTGTGTGTGTGTGTGCGTGTGTGAGCTTGCTGCATGCACACCTGCCTAGAGAGAAGTTTGTTTTCATTTTTTAAAGTCCCAGAATATTTTTAAAGAAAAAGCAAAACATTTCTGGAAATAACATTGGTATCTGTGCTGAACAGCGAGGGTGCTGGCTGAAGTCTCATTTGTGTATTGGCTTTGTTATCAACTTTCCATGTCTTTAGAGAGTCCTCGGTCTCTGGGTTTCTAACTGTAAACCCCGGGTTGAGCAGATCTCTCCAATTCTTTGAGTGGCTACGATGTTTATCTGACTAATGAGTCTAGTTCTTGTGTTGGTGCTAAAGTATTGAGCTCCAGCACGTCCCTGACCCAGTTCTCACCTTACTTATGAGTTTTCTACCTTCCATTTCCAAGCTTCCTCCTTCCAAGTTGCCATTGATCCTTAAATATTAGTAAAACTCAGGGGATGAGTTAAACCATTTTGAGTAATTCAAACCCTTTGTTCAAATGGGTCCATTTAGAAAAACAAATCAAAATTTTAAAAAGTATTCAAAATAATACAAAAGACTGGTTGACCTGAATTTAGCTTGAAGGTAAATCATCCTTCTGTAAACTCTCCTATCCCAGAAAGGTACCTAATGGTTGTCTGAATAGGAAGCAACGGAGTAGAAAGCACAGAGCATTCAAACCCAGAAACCTGGAATCTAGTCTTGGCTCAGTCACCTACCAGGGCCAAAACCTGGGGAAAGGCTCCTTACGTACTTGGGCTTCAGTTTCCTCACTGGTAAAATTGGAGTCATAGATCGGGTCCTCCTACAGAATTTCTATAAGCATGTTGTAATTGTGGGCATTATTTAAAATCATTAGAATGGACCCAGAGCTTTGAACAAAGTAGGGACTAAATAAGTATTGCTTGTAGTGAGTTTATCTCCCTATTACCCATTTGATTTTTTAAAAAATGTTTTTGCTATTACCTGAAATGATACAATTCCTGCTTATATCGGCCCAGGTTTTTTTTTTGTTGTCGTGAGAAGAACTGAAAAAGCAAATATAACCACTGAAGACCCCAATCTCTCTTAGAAAGATAATATTTTATTCTCACCTACAGACATAACGAAAATAAGTTCATATGCAGCCAGTGACAACATATTGGGGTCATTAGCATCCAAAGATGAAGGGGCTTTAGAGAAATTAATGTTCATTTTTTGTCTTCCAACTCCATTTTCAGGAAAAAAAAAGCCAATGCTAAGAGATCGTTACTTGCCTAAATCATTATGCTCTGCTACCAACTGGAGGAAGGTGTCTGACTTCCCACCTAGTCCTGTAATCTTTGTGTCCCCTTTACACTAATCATTTGGTCGGACTCTCTGCTGTGAATAACACACCTTAGAAACACTGCTCTTGTCTGAATGCATTCGTTGTCTTACAGAGAAGAAGCCTCAGGGCCGTTTGGGCCTCTGCTGAGTCTGAGGACGCACAGCAGGAGTCACTTTTTCTCCAAGCTCCAAGCGACTTCCCCGTGACGCACCATGGGCAGCTGTTTCTCAAGAGGCAGCTGGGTCAAGACTCTCTTTCCATAGCTGCTTTATTTGGCACCAAGGCTCTCTTTGACAAAGCACTCTCTGCCCCAATTTTCTTTGATGGAGATGACCAGAGGCAGAGCTACCATGCTCAGGTTCTCCCCGCCTCTTCATGCCCTCCGCTTGGGAGCATCCATTTCTCTCCGCAGGGAACAGCAACTATGGTGTGCTTAGCGCTTTTCCCACCAGCATGAACACGCTGCTTCCCTTTGGCTTCCTTCCCCGGTCGATGAGTCTCTCTTCTGATTAGAGTAAGAGAAAAATTGATTTCTTCTTCCTCTTCTTCTTTTTTTGTGGTTGAGTTGTATGAGATCTGACAAGGAAGAATAAAGGCCAAGAAAAGGAAGAAATGATGATGATAGCCTTGGCTGTTGCTGTTGTTCAGAAGTTGGAGCTTCTTCGGGTTTTCCTCAGCAAGAGTGAGTGCACCTTGAAACAGGTGGAGACTGTGTTAAGACGGCGCATCGCTCCTTTTTACCCAGCAGTTTATAGATTCAGCTCTCTTGTACCAATGGAAAAATTGATTAAAGCCTTCCCTTGAGGACACATTACCTCCAGGCACTATTATTTCAGAAGTCAGAGCTTATTCACTTTGACAAACATCTTGAATACCCAAAAGGAAGAGGAATAAAAGGGCCGTGTTGCCCAAGGAATAGAAGGAGTAAAATGACATGGTATCCCAGGTATGAACACACTATGGCTCACTATTGGCTTTGAAAATGAAAACGTGTTCCACCTGGTACTGATACTATTTGCCAGCATCAAGATAAGTAGGAAAATAACTGGCCACAGCTTTTGGTGTGGGAGAATGTTCAAGAAATAAGATGCAAATATTTTGTGTTTCAATTCTTCCCACAAGCACCTCTTCTCCTCTCTGCTTCCAGACTTCTCCAGAACAAAGTTCGCATTTTAAAACCTATCTAGGTGGTATCACCGGCAGTGACAACACATTGATTATCAAAAATATAAAAATTAGGGGTATTTGGAGATGGACCCCACTCCTTGGGGTGTCATGTGGAAAGAAAGCCCATATTTCTAGTGGAGAAGCTTGCTCAACCTGTGAGAACTAAAATCAGCCTGTGATTCTCCCTGTCTGCTTGGTCTGCAGTCTTCTGTTTCCATCATCTTCAACACTGTAGGACTGGCCTTGTCCCCCCACACACGTATGGAATTTTGTCCATTACATTTGTCTTACTGTGGAAGTTTTGTTGAATTTGATTCTACATCAGTTGGAAATCGGGTGGACCAGAATAGTACATTTTCAGTACTGTCTTGAATGAATTCCATGGTCAGCATGGGGAATGGCAGCCTTGACCCCAAGAGGTATGGAGGAGGAAGTGGAAACTTAAGGAAGACATTAGTGAGGCCGTCAGAGAGCATGCCAAGGTGATTTAATGAAGGGACAGAGCAAGCAGTGCCTCATTCTATGGCTTATGGGGCAATTGTGAGAAGCACACATGTGCCTCTGTAGGGGAAGCAGAGAAGAGTGAGGCTGACAAGATCAACTTCAGTCAATTTGGCTTATCTAGAACTGGAGAGTTGTCTTTCCCTCATTTGCTTTTTTTTAAATTAATGAATTAATTAACTTTGAGACAGAGTCTCACTCTGTCACCCAGATTGGGGTTCAGAGGCATGATGTCTGCTCACTACTATCTCCACCTTCCTCCAGGCTTAAGTCATCCTCCCACCTCAGCCTCCAGAGTAGTTGGGACTACAGGTGTGCACCACCACACATGGCTAATTTTTTGTATTTTTGGTAGAGACATGGTTTCACCGTGTTGCCCAGGCTGGTCCCAAGCTCCTGAGTTCAGACAATCCACCTGTCTTGGCCTCCCAAAGTGCTGAGATTACAAGCTTGAGTCCCGCAGGCTCGTTTGCTTTAAAATGTCAACATTTCTTCTCCTCCTCTCACTCTTCTCCCCACTTTGGAAAGAGATATCATATGTGGACTATTCTGCTGGCATGTTTCCAAAAGACCTTGTCAATTGGTACTAATTATTGTGACTGCAAACTTCCATTTCATCCTAGATGCGCTTAACATTCTCGTCAATCTCACATTCTCATGTAGTTTTACTGCCATTCACAAGGCCTCAACTTTCAGAACCTCCTACTTCACTATCACAACAGCCTTTGTCTCACTTCTTCAGCACATAGCCCGCAGTGGTAGAGCTCTGCGTGACTTCAGCTGAGGGCACCTAATTCTCAGACCCCATTTTTCCCTCTGTCCCAGGGCTCAGGCACCAGCTGTATTCCTTTATTTGCATCAGAGGCTGTTGAGCATCATATGCATTGTGAGTGGGCTGTGTTTAGGAACTCAGAGTGCATGATTCGTCAAGTTATCTCTGTTGATATGCACACTGTTGACCTGCACCTCACAAGGGCACCAGTCAATGCTGCAATGTTCTACCTCCAACAAACCCTGGGGGATCTGATGGACTCTCCGGGCAATATTACAACCTAAGGAGGGAAATGAAAAGAGAGGCTTTATGAAAGCAACTTCTGAACACTCTCCAATTATTAGTATGCTTTTTTATAATACCAACGGTTTCACATTTTATTGAGAGAGAGTTTTTCCCTAGCCCTCTTGGGAATGATTTTATTGAGAGCATCAGAACGAAGAAGATGGCTGCATCGTTTCCATAGTGCCAGGGGTCACAATCTTTGACTGGTTTGGTGTAACGTGCACATATAAAATTTCACTCAGTGCTTATTCATTGCCTTTTATTTAATATATAATCTAGCTAGATCCACTTTTATTTCTTTACATTTACTGTTTGCCTGTATTAAGTTATTCTTTTGGTTGCTTTCATATGCATATATTAAATTATATATATATATATATATTTTTTTTTTTCTGATCAAGACTCTTGCATGAAGGAAACTCTTTGCTTTTGCTCTTTTTACAGAGCAATTACAGTAGTATAGATGGGAATGAGAAACTATCCATAGGAAAGCTCTTTATGTTTGATAGCCATTTAGTTTAGAATGCTGTTGTTTATTCAGAGTAAATGTCTGTGCTTTTCCTTCCCTCTCTTTCCTTTCTCTGTGTTCCATACCCACCCCCATCCCATTAAATATTATTCCTACTCCATAGCCCCCCAGAGCACTTTAAAATATAATAGATATTTTGAGTTGAATTATTTAAAATGCACAAAACCAAATGCAAGAGCTATATTTGTAAAGAGAGCTTGCTGACTCTGAAGAGTATCCTCTTCTTTAGCCTCTAATCAATAGAGAAGAGCCCTGAGCAGAAAAATGGAGAACAATGAATGTTATCAGTTTTATTTGTGAAATCCCAAGAACTCTCAAAATATGAGACTCCCTGGTAAAGTTAGATTAGGGGATGACATTGAGATCTGGGTCAAAGTGGTTGCTTCTTATATATTCCCATTGACAATAACTGACTCTTGGTGACAGACTGAACCATACAGGCTAGCAATTTGTTGAGTATCATGTGATAGGAACACCTAAAATAACACTGCCTAAACAAAATAGAAATTTATTTATCTTCCATGTAAGAGAGGTCTGGAGGGAGGCAATCTAGGGTTGCTATTGTGACTCCATTAAGTCATCAAGGACTCAGGTTCCCTCTAGGAAATATGTGGCTTTGCATTTCATATGCTATGGGTCTCTGCTTGTCATCTAATTAATTGTACACTCTATACCCCCTAAAGATACGTTTCAGAATTTCTGTGTGATACTCTCATGTCTCCTTGGCCAGAATGTTGTCACATGATATCCTGAGCTGCAACTCAGGATAACTAACCTAGGCAGCATTATCTTTTAGCTAGGTAATATTGGGCCCACTAAGCATGCGGATTCTTATTTCTAAAGAATGGCACAAAGAACACTGAGATGATCTCACCATTTATGAAAAACTTGACTGTGAAAGGATTATTTGTACAATCAAACGTGAACCATGCCTCTTTCCTGCTGATTCCCCATCACCTATAAAACAAAGGCCAGTCTTATAATCATGACATATAAGTAGAGCAACCATATAATTTATAACCTAAACTAGGATATCTTTGAAAATAAAAAGTAGGACTGTTAGTAATACACCATGACAACAGGAGTATACCAACTGTCTTAGGTAAACAGGGATGTGTAAGCTAAGCACTAATCACCTTTTTAGACCTCATCACCCTCGACTTCTCCACTTGCACTTCATTTTCTATCTATAAAAATAGTTTGATTTTCCCCAAACATAGCATGATTCTCCACAGGCCGTGGAATTCCCATGTCAACCTTGTACCTAGAAAATCCTTATTTATTCTCTCCACCCCACCTCAGCTTAGATGTTTCCCTGCAAAGTATTTCCTAATCAGGTTCTCTCCATTCAAAAAGAATGAATCACTTCCTTTTATATGCTTCTGTTCATTGAAAATTATTAATATTTGCTTACATGTTTACCTCGTATCAGGACAGAATAAGTTATGCTGTGGCAAAAAAAGAAACTCATTCAATTTTTACTGTTGTTGCTCATGTTTCAAAACCAATTCCAATTGGCAAGGAGGCTGGGTGCATTACAGTTCATTATAGGCTGATGGGAGCTACAGCATAGCAAATAATTGCACAGCAGAAACATAAGAAAATAAGATATGGTAATTCACACAATGGCTTTTAAACATTTCCATGTAGAAAAGACACACATCAGTTCTGCTTATACTTTACCGACCAAGGGAGGTCACATGGACACTTCTAACTTCAATGCAGTCATGAAATATGATCTGACCATCTACTTGGAAATGGAGAGAACAGCACTGACTTATTAGATCAGGAATTGACAAACAATTTCTGTAAAGAGACCAAGAGTAAATATTTTGTGCTTTGTAGGCCATGAAATTTCTGTTGCAACTATTCAATTCTGCCATTTCAGCATGAAAGCTCCTTTTGACAATACATAAATAAGCAACCATGGCTGTGTTCCAATAAAACTTTATTTACAAAAACAGGTGATGGGTAGGATTTGGCCCAAGGGCCATAGTTTGCTGACCCCTGTACTCTGCTGAGAACTTTATTTCTATTACTTGACAAAGGTGTTTACAATATGCCGAGCACAGTGGCTTACCACTATAATCCCAGAACTTTGGAAGGCTGAGGCGGGCAGATCGTTTGAGCTCAGGAGTTCAAGATCAGCCTGGGAAACATGCCGAAATCCCATCTCTACAATAAAATATGAAAATTAGTGGGGCATGGTGGCTCACAACTGTCATGACAGCTACTTGGGAGGCTGAGTCGGGAGGCTGAGTCAGGACAATGGCTTAAGCCTGGGAGGTGGAGGTTGCAGTGAGCTGCACTCCATCCTGGGTGACAGAGGGAACCCTGTACCAAAATAATAATACAATGATACAATAAAATAAAAATAAAAAGGTGTCTACAATATATTAGGTTCTTAAAAACATCTTAATGATTTGTCTGAAATACTTAAATATTTCTGAAGCAAATGAAATGTTTCATTTTCCCATCTGGGAAACAAAGTAAATTTTATATTATTTTACCCATTGCCTTAGCCCATTCAGGCTGCCATAACAAATTGCCATAGACCAGGTAGCTTATAAACAATTATTTATTTCCTATAATTCTGAAGGCTGAGAAGTACAAGATCAAGGTGCCAGCAGTTGTGGTGTCTGGTGAAGTCTGGCTTCCTGGTTTTCAGAAGTCAATCTATCTTCTCACAGTGTCCTTACATAGCAGAAGGAATGAGGAATCTCTCCAAGGTCTCTTTCATGAGGGCACTAATCCCACTTATGATGTCTCCTTTCTTATGGTCTAATCACCTCCCAAAGGTCTCACCTCCTGATAATACCACGTTGAGGATTAGATTTTAACATATGGATTTTGGGAGAATACAAATGTTCAGTCTATAGCACCCAATCCTATACAATTTGTATAGGGCAAAATAAAATAGGATGAGCTAGGAGAAGAAGTTGATACTTGCATATAAAGTTTTGAGAGGCATAAAATCTAAAAGATTCTGGCCCAGAGATAGGTGACTACCTGCAGCAAGATATGCACAGGAATTGAGTGAATTCAAAGTAAGTAGCCAAGCATCTGTGTCCAAAGGACTAGTCAAACCAGAAATAATCAGGGTGGAGGTCAGGGGCAAATGAGCTCCCAAGAAAGAGGTTGAGTCCAACATCCTATTTCTCCACACAGGCAAATAAACCAACATTCTAGGGCCTAGAAGATAAATGATCATTTATCAAGAATGAAAGTTGGCTGAGTTCTGCACTGGTATTTAATATCCTGCCAAGAACAAGCAGACAAGTGTTGGTGGGTAAGTATTAAGTGCCAGAGGGAGAGAGATGAGCATGAAAGACGCACACATGTACACACACACACACACACACACACACACACACACACACACAGAGAGAGAGAGAGAGAGAGAGAGAGAGAGAGAGAGAGAGAGAGCAGCTACCTGGGAAGTCCCTCAGAAGGTGGGAGTCAAGAGACAAATTTTATCTACCACAAGACATGCTACCAACATCTGAGGAATGGCCAATCATTATCAATAAAGCTAGATTCTTCCTTCTAAGCCATCTTTTCATTCAGACATGCTCCATCTTTCCTCACAAGGGGCATCAGTGGTGTGGTTGCCATCTTCCGAAGTACAGTGTAAGTCAATGGCCGTCCAGTGCTTCTTTGCACACAGAGCTGGGGAGGCTACTGCCTGCAAGAGCAGCCTCTTGTTTGCCTGGAACCTGTGGGTCTGTAAGTATACAGCCTGCTTAACTGCTAATGACCATAAAGGAGGACAGGGAGGCCTTGGGTAGGAAAACGTTTTGCTAAGCAGAGCCATTATAATTAAAGCTCATTGAGGTGTGCATTACTCTCAGGGCAAGGAGACTAGTAATAACAATGGCAGTAATATACAGAACAGGCTATAATATGTGAGTTAGTGGCCGCCACACGGTTTTCAGTGGCTCCTCATCACACAATCCAAAAGGCTGCTCAGGGCCAAGTATAGAAAACATTTGGCCCAAGAGGTGTGGAAAATGTTCCAATGATGCATATGTTCTTAGTAAACAGAGCAGCCACTGGTACTGCAGGACAGCCAATGCTGAGGAGGAGAGGGCGAGAGGCAACTGCGGGAGGAAGGACAGGGCTCAGCAGCAAGAGCTGAGAAAAAGCACGCGGGGAGCTGAGACCTTGAAAGAAAGCAGCGCCGGGCTCTCTCCAAGCCAGAATTTACGAAAATTTGGGCCCAAACAAGATAATGTGGCAGCGTCGTTTCACATAGGGGCCCTCGCTGTCGGGCACTGTTAGTCCAATTCTGACACTTGAATGAAATGTGCTATAATTGGGTTTCCGAGCCTCCGCTTCAGGCGACATCAATTGCCGTTTTTAAAAATGATGATGGCGTGGAAGGAAACTCCTTTTTCCCTTTAATAGTTTGAAGTTGCCACACTCTCTGTGCCACTTGTACACTCCTTGGAAGGGCCATGGGACTCCTGGGAGGCTCTAAAGTGCTGGTGGCTGAGCCCATGAAGAAATATGGCAGGTTGATGGCAGAGAAGCTAAATGTGGCAGAGGATGCAGGAGTGAAGTTGGCCCATGACACACCTCTCTAGTCTCTCTCTTTTCTTGCTGCTTTTCTTTCCCTTCAGAGTGTTTTTTCCCTCCTCCTTTTGCTTTCCGTCACTGTTTTGCATACAATGACTAGGATCTTTTCCAGCTGTTGCAAGTTTTTCTTTTGGACTTAACAATGTGACATCTATGTTATTGAGTCAGAGAAAAAATATTGTCATGAAAGAAAAACGTATTCCATGCAGAATGGCTAACTCCTCCCTTAGTGTGGCACCCCGGATACATGTGACCTTGTATCTGCTGTTTGCCTCAATGGTGTTTTCGAGTTTTGGATGCAAGGAGTGGGAGGAGAGAAGGTTGGGGAATTTTTAAGCATCCTTATATTCTTTATTTATATTTATATAAATAGATTTCTTTCCATTTGAGGTTTTCCTTCTGCATGTGTGTGTGAAAATTTTCTTTAAAGCAGAAAGAACCAATCCGATTTGTAGAACCTCCTCCAAGCAGTGGAAGAAGTTGGAAAAGTGAGGAGCAGAGTGATACTCAGAAGAGATTCCCTCTCTTCTCAACTACTTTCCTCCCCTACCAGTGAGCACTCCCTCCCCCTAATTAGCCTTAATAGAAGTAAATAAATATAATTTGCAATGCAATCTGGAGTCTCTGCTCTGAAAGTCCCTATGCCAAGTGAAAACTGTCAAAGTTTAAAACAATGTTTTCCAAAAATAGGCCTTACATAATTCATGTTTCTTATACCAAGCTGAGAATTCAGACTCCTCCTATACCACATGATGTCATCATGTGAAAATGAAACAAATATGAAGCTACTATGCTGTGACATTGTTTATAAAACTATAATATTCATCTTCAAACACAGTCAAGAAGATAATATGTGGTCAGCACTGAATCTGAAAAAATTAAATACTGTTCTTCCCAATTCCATGTGTATCTTATATAGAACATGAGAAATTTTTAGTATGTTTCTACTGTGATCATTGTAGCTAGAAAGAAGGTAGTTAAGTGGTCTCAGTTTTATCTCAATTAAAAGGCTGGCTTGACCAATGTGGTGGTTTGGGAGAGCCAATTTTCTCTGCCTCACTTCTCATCTATAGGATGGGTTAATAAATTCTTTTCACAACTCATAGATGTCTTGAAGACAAATTCGTAACAGAACCCATCATCATCATTTATTATTCAGCATATAGATGTACACCAGCCACTTACTACAGGGCTACATAATTATCATCAGCCTGGCCATTTCCTTTATAAGAACTTCCTCATCCTGACTTTCCTGACAGCACATTCGATTGCCTTTGTTCTCTTAGCTATGAAAGGCAAGAACACCAGACCGTCCCCACCACATAGACCCTTCAGGGAATGGGACGCAGATACAGACTCTCTTCCACCTCTTTTTGCTTTGATAACAGTCTGGTACGCAGTACATGTTGGGCTGAGGGTAGAACCAGACTGTGTCATTTCTGATGATGGGTTTCCCTCTTTATAACTGTGGGAGAAACAGACCCCAGGCTGTTCTGGGGACTGCTGTGAATTCCTTTAGCCTTCGGTGAGGCCAACCCGCAGAGCTGAAAGGGCCTGTGAGAATGTTATTGCAACTTCTTAATTCAAAACATCACTGAAAAGAGACTTCCTGGGATGGGGCTGGAGGAAATGGGGCTGCTCAGCTGGGATGAATTACGGAGACTATTGGGTTAGTTTTGCCCCCTAGTGGTTAGAGGCTTAGGGACCCCAGGAGCTAAATGGCTCCCAGCATTGAATAAAGGAAACAGCTGGGTGGAGCAGGGGGTACCACATGGGGTAACCTGAGCCTTTAACTGAGGTGTGACCTCAGCTCTCAAGATCCCAGTCCCCACACCTGCAAATTGAAAATGATGGACTAGGTCATGAAGAATTCAGTTCTGTCTTTACTGATAGATGACTGTAGAAACATAACCTGTGATGCTGCAATTCCTTCACATATTTCCTGAGGGCAACAGAGATAGAGTTTTAAGGTCATCTAAAACTCTAAACCGGTTGATCAAGGCTCCAGTAACATCTAATTGGGACTAAGAGAGCTTACCCTTCAAGTGTCTTTGACATAAGGACTGCCAAAGAGGATGAATCCACAGTGGCCTTCGGAACAAAAGTTTCTCTCCTTCATGGGTACCTTTTGTTTCCTTTCCAAATTTCCTGAAAGTGAGCAAGGAGAAGAAACAGCACGGGGTACCACTTACACATACACTGCAAGACTTTCCTCCATGCAATCCTTTGTTTTTCATATTTCAGTAACACAGAGAACATAAATGTAAAAAAATGTTTCATTCTATCCCAGAAAAGATCAAGACTGCCCACCCTCAACTCCTACTACACTGGGGCAATAGGATCTCACTGGGGCAATAGGATCTTCCCCTTTAAAGTTATAGAGTGAGAAATAAAGCAGTTGTTTGAATTTCTGGGCCTTGACTCTGTATTGCTTTGTGTAAGAATGAGACTCCCTCAAATGTGATGTTGTATGGCTTATTTGCCTCTCCTCTGTGAAACTTATTCACTGCATCTCAAAACATTGCACAATACATGAGCATACCATTGCTTCTTTTCCTTCTTGTGTCATCTTTTCAGATTTTCTGATGCATTCTCCTATATTAGGCAGATAAGTCTCCATACATCTGTACAATTTAAAGGTTTTGACCAAATCGAGCTGCAGACCTGCATTTTTCTGGCTAGTGTTTCCTAACTCAGTAGCTTGTTACCATTTCTCCTTACATTTTGGCCTAAAAAGAAATGGATGGCATCTTCCTTTCTGGGGCTGCATCATGTTTCAATGTAGCTAAGGGTGCCATTTCATCAAATCAATTAGGTTGAGAGGATGAAATGAATTTGGGGTACATTATTCAAAGAAAGATTATAGTTAATTTTTCAGGGCAGGCAAGTAATCCTGGGTCACCTAGGATTGTACAAACAAACAAACAAATACACAAACAAAGGAATTCCAGATAACTATAGAAAAGAAAAAGGATGGCTCTGTTCAGTTGAAAGTGGCAGAAAAAAGAAATCCATAAATTCCTTTACTCAAACCTGTTTTTGGCTAGAGTGAAAATGGAGACATGAAATCATTTTCAGCAAATTATTAGTGCAATATAATTTTTTCCTTTCAAGAAAAAGAAACTAAAGAATGGTTGTGGCCTTCTGTTGTAGATAGCTTTTCAGAAGAGTGTAACATAAACAGATTATCTGCAGTGTTTATTCAGTGTGAAAAAACAGTTCCAAGAGCCCCAGGTGCTTGCCAAGATCATAATTGTACCTTCTTAAATACTTTCATTACTTGGAAGTACAATAAGCGAAGCAGGGACACATGCTTTCCATTTTCTTGTCAACAAAACACCTCCAAGAAATTAAGCTCTATTTTCTCTAGAAAATTTCTCTAGAACTGTTCAGGGCATATGAAAAGGGAAGGGAGGTGGGACTCTGGTTTAATTTCTTTATGACCTTGAAAAGAAGCATGTCACTCTTCCTCCCATCCCCACCCCACAAAAAAAGGGTGGCTCAAGTATGGGGTGCAGGGTGGCTCAAAACCAGAATATTAAATCCACGATGGTTTGTGTTTGGTTAAATGTGGATATATGAGGAAAATGGAGTGTTAGGGAAACATGATTTCACACACAGATTTTTCTTTAGTGGGAGCTGAGTCACTCTGGGGTGGGAGGAGACCATAGGACAAATCTCAGCTCATCCATGTGAACATTTACTGGGCCAAGTCTTCACCGGGGGATGAAAAATACTTGTTGATCCTTCCACATGAGCTGGCCTTTGCATGAGGGGGAGGGAGGCAATCCACCTCTGCTTTTACATTTTAGTAACTTTTGAGCCAATTGGTCATCCCAAACACAGGGTTTCAGGATGAAATGTCAAATTGGCATGTGTGCACAGGACCTCAGAGGAAGTTTCTTTCGCAGGAAGAAAGGCCTTTATTTCTGGCTCTGTTCCTACTGTCATACCCTTCTCTGTTCTTTCACTCATTGCCTTTTCTCTGAGCTTTTGTCCATCCTCCCTTCTAACCTGTCCCTTCTCCTTTCACCTTCAGTCACTGTGTTTTCACTAGCTTCATGAGGCTTCAATCTCCTGGGGTATGTCACAGTTGCTCATATATATGCAAACATTTACTTTCCTATAGCCTCTGCCACATTTCTCTAAACTTGATCACGTTGTGGAAGTGGGGAAAGTCCTCCTAGGTCTGGAGCAACCAGAGAAGATACAGAAATCAGAAAAGCTGCAAGTCAAAAATTCAACAATTTTTCTTCAATTTTCCTGTGTGTCTTTTGCTTCCTTTTATCAGGCTTACCTCCAAACCACTGCTTGGAAGGATACACTGGCAAAGAGAGAGAGAGAGAGAGAGAGAGAGAGAGAGAGAGAGAGAGAGAGAGAGAGAGAGAGAGAACTGGAATATCTCTAATAAAAATAGTAAATCAATTATAATCTTTCTGCACCTTAATTTTAGAAGAAATGTAAAGGAATGCAAAATGGCCACCATTAAACTCTTCTGCTAGACATTCCTGCGTGCATTATTTTGGTTAATCTTTACATCTACTCTTCTAGGAAAATTTTTTTGAAGGTTATTTTATGGGCAAGGAAACTGAGGCTTAAAGAGTTTAAAACATAAATCTATAAATTATGGCTCATTGGCCAAACCTGATCCATTACCTGCTTTTGTGAAAAAAAAAAAAAAAAAAAAAAAAAAAAAAAGTGGCATTAGAACAGTAACTCCCATTGGTTTGTGTCCTATAGCAGCTTTCATGCTACCACAGCAAGGTTGAGGAGTTGCAGCTCAACTGTACGACTCTTTATTTCCTACAAAGCCATACTGACTATCTAGCCTTTTACAGACAAGGCTTACCAATCTCTAGTTTAAATAGTATCTCTGTCTTCAGATATGTGATAGAGATAGCGGTTGACCTTTAACTCAGATACTTTTGGTTCCAAAGCCCACTGGACTTTGAGACAAGAAACAAGCTAAGGTGATAGGATTTTTATTAAATAACCACAATTTCAAATAACGATTTCATTTATCAAAAAACAAAAACAAAAACAACTGCACTGGAATGCTCCAGGTCAGCTTTAGAGTGAAGGCAGTCTTTACAAATCCTACATCTGTCCTGGAACTCAGGAATGACTTAGAAATGCTGTACTATCTCCCCAATCTTGCAAACATCCTTAACCTTACTAAGGCAAGGAAGTGGGTCCCCACAGTGCTTTCCAAACCTCAAGGTATACACAATTTACCCAAGGCTTCTTCTCGAAATGCAGATTATAATGTGGTACTTCTGGGGTGGGGCTGAGAATTTGCATTCATAACAAATTCTCAGCTAATGCTTATTCTACTGAACCTTGGACCATGCCCTGAGTAGCAAGGTGCTAATATACTTATGCCAAAATTTAGAGCCAAAAGATGGCTGGGTCAGACCTAAATTACCCAGAAAAATCAAATAACATCTACCTATTTCCATAATCCACAGCTTAGTAGTCATTTGGCTAAAAATAACCTGAAAGACTCAGGTTAGTTTATGCCACAGGTTCTCAAAGTATGGTCCTAGGGTACAGCAGCATCAACAACTCTTAGGAACACCTGTGCTCTGTGCTCTACCAGTCCCTTCAGGTGATTCTGAGGCATGTGACAGTTTGAAAACCGCTGGTTTATGCTCTGAGTAATTAATCACAAAGTTTTTTTGTTTTTCTGTGAACATCCTAAAAGTCTATCTTGTAATATGTTCAATCTCTGTTTATATAGTGTATACATCTTTATCTAGTAGAGAAGAGAGGAAAATGGTAGAATGAGGAGAAACTCATTCTGACATTATTCTGGCTCTTTCTCTCCACTTCAGTATGGTACAAAGCATTCAATTTATTTCCCATAGAATATTCACTGATGTTAAATTACACCAGAATTGGAAAGTTTCTCATTTAACTACCAAAGACTGCTATGTATACCTGTCCCACATTTGTTAAGATGAAACATGGCTCTAATATATCCCAGTGAAAAACCTGGGAGGGTAAGGAAAGGTACATTTTGACTTTTGGAAACTTTTGTTCAAGCCTTTGCTGCTCATTCTTCCTTTACTATCTTTTCTATGTAACAAATGTGCTGTTTATTAGAAATAACTTCTTAATTAAATTGGGAGAAAAATCTTGTTACATGAATCAGACACCTTCATGTACCACTTCAGATTATCTTAGTTTATTTGCAAAGGTTTTGTCCACACAACTACTACTTCATTGACAGTTCTGTGTGCATCTTCTTCCTCCTCCCCTACAGCTCTCTTTCTTGCTACTGGGGATATGTGCCATGCTGCAGGACTACTGAGAGCTCATAAAAGCACAACTCCAAAATGTGGGGAAGCTAATGTCCCACAGAGTAAACCTTTGATCAATGGGAGGCTAAAGCCAGCAGATAGATGTCCCCGCTGCCTTTCACTAAGTATTGTGATACACAGCCAGTACCCTGCAACCTTTTAGAAAAACATCTACAATGCAGAGCAAGCTGGCACCTTACCTTTGAGGCCCAGTAGGGCCACCTCAGTGATGCACTCTTTTCCTTCTCCCTCCCCTTTTACCTCACTCCACTTACCTGGGTTTTCACTCTCTAATCAAATAGAAGCAAATATGCTATTGCTCCAGGCTCTGTTTTCTGTGAATCCCAGGTTAAGGCATCATTTTACAACACAACAGAGGTCAGAAACTTCGTTTTTAGATTCAGCTCCGTCTGTGGTCAGTAGAAGTTTTAGGTTATTGAGAACATTTGAAAGGTTGGGGAGGGCACTTGGGTGATGGTAACCAGATTACTTCATGATGATGCAATAGCTTCTTGTGGGTGGAAGGAGAGTAGTTAAGTCAAGGTGAAGTGCAGAAGTCCACGCTACTGCCTGGGCTTGAGAAACATCTGTGAAGAATTGTTCAAGTCTCTGCCCAGAGTTATTGCATGAGAAGCTCCTTGGGATGAATTATAAAATATTTATTATATTTTTATTTTTCCAAACATGATTCTGATGGGCAGATAGGGTTATCAACCTTAAAGAGGATAAAAATACACATTGGAGCAAACAGATGTGTTTTTAAAAATACTTTATTGAGGTATAAGCAACATAGAAAAACTCGTACATATTTAATATATACAATTTGATGAGTTTGGAGATGAGTATGCATCTGTGAAATCATCACCACAATCTATGCCACAAACATATTTATCATCTCCAAAAGTTCCTTCCTATCCTTTTTATTATTATTAGTTGTGGGTGTGAGTGTGTATGCACGTGATAAGAGCACTTAAAAAAAGATTTACCCTCTTAGCAAATTTTTAACTATGCAGTACAATATTGCTAACTACAGGCACTATGCTGTATAGTAGATCTCTGGGACTTTACTCATCTTGCATAGCTGAAACTTTGTATCCTTTGACAAATACCTGCCTCCCCCTACCACCTGACAGTCACCATTCTACTTTCTGCTTCCATGTGTTTGACTGTTTTAGATTCCTCATATAAGAGGCATCACGTAGTGTTTGTCATTCTGTGTCTGGCACACTTCATGTCACTTAACGTCCTCCAAGTTCACCATAGTGTCACAAATGGCAGGACTTCCTTTTTTTTTTTTTAGGCTGAATGATATTCCATTGCATATATATGCCACACTTTCTTTATCCATTTATCTATCAGTAGATGTTTTGGCTGATTCCACGTATTCACTATTGTGGATAAGGCTGCAATGAACGTGAGACTGCAGACATCTCTTCAATATATGGATTTCATTTCCTCTGGATAAATACTCAGAAGTGGGATTGCTGGATCATATGGTTGTTTGAGATCTGTTTAACTTTTTGAGACATCTCCATGCCATTTTCCACACTGGCTGCCTCAATTTGCCTTCTTACCAAAAATGCACAAGGATTCCCTGTTCTCTACATCCTCCCCAACACTTGTTAAATTTTGTCTTGAGAATAGAGAATAGATGTGGTTATGAATGCCTGAGTCTTTCACTGACTTGCCTCATGGCCTTGAATGAGTTATTTACCTCTGTGAACATCAGTTTTCTCTTCTTTAAATGGAAATGATGATAATACCTACCTTTAAAAGTTCTGATTAAGTTAGCTTGTAATGCACCTGGTGCATAGTATATGCACAACAGCTGTTGATTTCTTGGTCTCCTCCTGCTCTGTTCTTTTTGGTGTCATTAAAATGAACCCACATTGAGTCCCACTGAACACATGTTATCACCTGAACCTCTGTTGCAGATTTCTGGCTCCTCATCTTGTATCCCTCCTTGTTCCATTGCACCTCACTGTTTAGAATTTCCATCCCCTGGTCCTGTCCAAATTACACTTCTTCTATGAGATCCTGTCCAAATTCTGCCCTACCTGTAAGGCCTTTTGTTACCACTTAAGCTTGCTGTGTTCTCTCCACCTCTGAAATTTTAACAAAATTCTACTCCTTGAAGGAAGGCACTGTGCCTCATAGTCACTGGTGACCCTCAGAGTGGCCAGCATGGCACTTTCAGCTTTGTTTGCTAGTTTCTCTGGAGAGTCCATTCTCCTGTTTTGGAGAAAACTGAGTGAGGAAGAGGCAACTGCTACCATTAACATATTCCCAGACACTAATCATGAATCAAGCCAAACTGCTTAATAATGGAGATGTGTCTGTTTTTCCTGGTTTGCTTTAATGATTTTCCTGTAGATCCACATCTCCTTCTATCACAAAGAAATCACTTTATCCTGCTGGGTAATTAATACAAATGTACAGTATGGCAAACATATTCCTGTAGCCTGCTTATTTTGCTGGTAAATTACAGGAAATCCTATACAGTACACCTGGGATACCAGCAGTTTGAAATTGGAACATAAAGTGTCTCCCAGTTCTTCCTACTTGGCCAGGATACTGGTCTGATTGTGAAAATCTTTCTAGTTAGACATGTAATAAACTGGGAAGATAGCAAATTCATTTACTTCCCTTTAGCTTAAAATTAATAAAGATTTTAATTCTGAGCTTAAACAAATCCACCCTGTTTACAGCCCTCTGAGTTACCAGAAGGGCATGTGGTATGGTGTTGGTTCCTGCTGTGGATTCATTCAAAAAACATACACCACATACAAATGTGTAACCAAATCCTTAGAGTCTAAGGTATATGGCCAGTAAAACTCCCAGGCCAAGCTTTAGTTCTGCGTGATGTCATATCTATATGAGCCCTGCGATAGCATTAAACTGGCCGCAGCTGTTTCTGATTGAAGCCCTCTTACATGGAGAGCTCCCCTCCCCGCCCCTTCCTGCCTTCTTCCTGAGTTGCTTTCTTTAACAAAAGGGCTTCTTTATGAACATGGTCAGTGAGCTCTGGCTGGTTATTGTCACAGCAAGCTTTTCGTGATTTGGTTCAGCTTTGGAATGGTTCTGTACACACGCACACAAGTGAGTACACACGGGCTAGCATGCACGCGCACACACATGCCAACAAACACATATACACACAGAGACAGTCCAGAAAGGCTTTTCTTTTTGATAATTGATGTGTAAATCCTCCTTAGGCCCGTGTGTTGTGTGTTGAGTTTCAAAGCAAATGCCTTGGCACCTTTGTTTCTGGAAATAATAGTCCAGTCCAGCCCAAGTAGCCGGTGGGAAATATCAGACCTCATCTCTCCGTGGAAGGGGAGGAAGTAGTGTGAGGGTGCGTGGAGTAAAGTTTGCTGAAAGTCATTTCACTTTTTTTGTTACTTAGAAGTCTCTAGTTCAACAGAGGTTCACAAACTACTTCTTAAAGGGCCAGATGATAAATATTTCAAATATTTCAGGCTTGGAGGCCAACTACTCAACTCTGCTGTGGTAGCATGGAAGCAGCCAAAGACAATTCATAAGTGTCCTTGTCAAATTTTATTTCCTAAAACAGGTGTCCGATGGGATTTTGCCTACTGCATAGTTTGCCAGCTCCCGTTCTAGTACAGTGTTACTCAGTGCACAGCAGCCCGGTGCCAGTTTGAAACTACCTCGAGCTGTCCCGAGAAACGGTAAGTTCAGAAGTTAAAAGTAAGTTGATAGAAACTTATAGCAATGGCATTGCCACAACATGCCTTCCTCCCCGTGAATAGGGAATAGTGTATGAGCCATGCCTTCCTCCCCGTGAATAGGGAATAGTGTATGAGCCATGCCTTCCTCCCCGTGAATAGGAAATAGAGCAGTTCAGATGTCAACCTTGTGTAGGTTTCTTGCATATGGTAAAACTGCATTCGGGTCATGCTCAGTAAGACACGTAGTGATTTAAAAACAGAAACGATAAATGGGTTGTTGACCACAGCAGTTTGACAGGCTGCTGTAGCAGGCCCATGAGTGAGAAAGAGCTCAGCTTTCCAATCTCAACATCTAGCATCTCTTGTGAAGAAAGGTTTTGGATGGCGGTTTCTACTCTGCCTACCTGAAATCCTAAAACAAAGAATCTCCATTTGCCTTGTTCGTACTTTAGAAATAAAGAGGAGTTAGCCCAGTAGCAGGAGCTCCTGCTGTATCATGAAGAAAATTGGAATTTTTTGCTTTCTTGGTCTTGTGATGGAAATGATTGGTCAGAGCAGACCTGAAGGGAATGGGAAAGGAGATGCAAATTGCAGAACCTGGTCAAAAAGGAAAAAAAGAAAGCATTACTGCTTAAGCCCAGACTGTTTTGTCTCTTTTCTAACTCTCCGTCTAACCTCCCTCCAGTCAAAGCACCCTACCAGCCAGACCTCTTTTATAAGGTGCTATTCATAAGGTTGGCCTCACAGTTTGTAAACACATAGAAACTTATCTGGATGGAGGGTTGTGGTCTTCAAAACCCAGAGAAAACTTTGGAAACGTAAGGTTGTTAAATAAAGCACCAAATGCCAAATTTAGATGGGTTGGGAACATTTTAAGGTATTAGTGCCATTGGATTCCTATCTTTAAAAGCTATGATGTCACTGTAGAGGAATATGATGTCAGGCTATAAAAAGATCAGAAAGCTTTTGAAAATCTTAGGCTGTGTTGGGAAGTTTATATGCAATGCTGAACAGAAAATACAGTGTTCTTTTCCCTCTTGCCTCTACCTCCTTCATAAGTACTCTGCCAAAACACGAAGATGAGGCAAACACCGCTGTTCCTTTTCTCTCCCTGGAATTGTAGCTGGCTTTTATTACCGGAACTTGTTCATTCTTTGACAGAGTTGCAGTAAAACTTTTTAAGAAAAGTTTCTTGACTGAACTACTACATAAAATATTCAGTGATTGACCAAACTCTTTTAGAAATAGCGCTTACTTTCCATGAAGTAGGGAAGATATTTTCCTGTGTGTTGGCTCAAAGCTCTTGGTAACAAGGAAATCATTTGTCCATTTTCATTTAAGAAGGCTCTGGAATTCTTGCCCTAGCTCTCGTTAAGAATGTATTGGGGCTCTCTCACTTCCTTTCTGTCTCCAAGGACTCAGTCCTAATAATAATTTTTAAAAAATAATTTATACTGATATATTTTCAAGACAATACTCTCACATTTTGATGGTAAACTATTGGGCAAATCATCTGTCAAGAATAATTAAGGAGCTGGAGAGACTGATTTACGAGGAAAGATTAAAATAACTAAGTGTGCAGAGCTTGGCGAAGCAGAGATTGGGGGGCATCTGATAGTCATCTACTAAAATCAGGAAGGGGTGGGAATGCAAGGAGAGGAGAGACTTGTCTTACCTAGAAGCTGGCTGTAACGAAGAGTAATGTGAAAAAATCAGGAGATGCGGATATAAGATGGGTATCACACAAGTCATCCTGACACAGAGATCCATTAGAGGGTGGGCTCATCTCTCGAGGGAATTGGTATGAGAATGCACACTAGGGAGCAACCTGGACCGCAGAGAACAGTCAGATCCCACAGTATCTGTGAGCTGGGAGGCTTTCTTTTGTTCAGTCCTTTGTTTTAGTTTCCCAGGGTTGTTGTTCTGATGCTTCATCATTGCAAAGCAATGTATAGCAACAGTAACAAGAGTGAAAAGGAGAGGCTGAGAGGTGGATGGGTTCGGGAATTGTCTCTACTGATTCCTTCAGCTGTTTCTTCTAAGAGATTGTCGCTTTTCCCAGCTTTAGTCTCAGTATCCCCAAATCTAGTAGGTATACAATGTGTTCTTTAAGTTAAAAAATAAAATAAAAAAGGTAAAAGTGGAGGAAGAAAATACCCATTTTTCATACTGTTTAAAAAGTGAGAAAATACTTTAAACATTTTTGGAAAAAAAGAAAAATAGTTACCTGAAATTTTATAGACAAAGATAATGTTATCAAGTCAGTGTGCAAGTCAGTTATGCATTAAATAATTTTCCCTACTCATACTGTTTTAGATTCCTTCAGGTTTGGGCTACCTATTCTTTCCTGACATATTATGTGTTTGACTGCCACATATATAAGCAGAGTGTGAAACTAAGGCCTATGTGATTGCTAGTCACCACTAAAAAGAGCTCTTGGTAAGTGGGGGAATTTTAGCAGACTCATTAGGAAAATCCTGGTCAGATTCTGTTCAAATTATTTACATATTAGAGAGGTGAGACCACGAGATCTTAGAATAACATTTCTTTGAATATTTACTATTTTACTTTTGTTCTCTGCCCCTTGAGTGTTACTAGAGAATTATAAAGGGCAAATGAGGTTATGGAGGCATGAGATTAAAAGAGGGAGAGAGTGAAGAATTAAAAAAAGAGAGAGAGAAGGAGGAGAAGATGGAGCAGAGAGAGGAAATACAATTGATTTCAAGAGATATACAATCTGGTTAATATTTTTATCCTCTCAAATCCCTAAGTTTCATATGTATTTTTCCCAAGAAACATAGTATCAGCATGAGGCTAATATTAATTTGAATCTGTCTTAGCAGTAGATATAATATCCCAAAATTGTGATGCTACTTCAACAAGGTCAAGAAAGAGAAGGCCACATATCAATGTGACAAGTCACATTGAGAAATATAAGATAACAGAGAAAAGATCATATGTGCCAGGAAAGAAATACATTTTCCAAAGTTTGGTTTATTCTTCATGCAAATATTATTAAAAAGCCAAGAGAGTACAATATGAAGACAGATATTCAGCAGATTTTACATGATCTATATATAAAAACAACCACATACATTTTCTGATAAACTGATATTTTTAGTATTAATTCAAACCTCTGCTATTGCAAATGAAACAATCAGTTGTTTTCCTGAAAAATCATTATATGGATTTTAATTACCCAAATACTTAAATCTTTTGTTGAAGTTTTAAATTCTCAGCAAAATTCTTGCTATAATGAAGACATAACCTGTTTGCCCTTTGTAAGACTTTTCCATAAAATTGTGGAACTAATATCTAAATTGAAAATGTGTAGTTCCTTTACCCATTTTTTTTCATGTAGGTGTAATATGTAATTAGTAAAGAGAAAATGCCCATCTGCACTTTGCCTTTGCATACTAATGCTAATGGGAAGAGAAAAATGAACCCATTCCCCTCCCCACCCTCTCCAAGGCCAGCTGACTTCTGCTCATTTCCCTTGCACATGCAACACCTATGATAAAAGGAAACCAAGAAGATAGATTTGAATTTGCTTCTGGTTTTCTGGGTTTTCAGTTTTGTTTTTCTCTGCTGTTTGTCACTTTTGTGGATGTTTTGTGTGAGTGAGAATGTGTGTGTGTGTGTCTATGTGTGTGTGTATGTAGTTTAATTATATGAAAATTATACTGGGGGTTCAGTAACCAGTGGCTTGAAAATTAACTGAATTATGAAAGCTGAAATGTTGCTCATAGCATCAGTTAATGACAAGGTCGCCGCCACTGTCATATTCAAAAGAAATGTCACACTTGAATGGGGCTGAGATGGCGGCATTGTCCCAGGGTCCCAGGTAGAGACAATGAAACAGGGCCTCCTTGGGTACTGTTTCATTCCATGTTTGAATCTAATGTATTCTTCTTTCAGCTCATTTTGGTTCTGCTGTGTTCCCATAACATATGGGGTCCCTAGGTATCCTGCTATAACACGGAAACTTTTGGGGCTGGGAATAACAGATCATGAATAGATTGGAAATTCTCTCTAAGTGCCCCCTTGGGTGGTCGATGTAAAGGCTCATTGTGTGTTGTTTCTGTCTTTTACAAAAATCAAATATGTCTAGAATTGAGTCCAACAGGCTATATTAGGGATCTGAATTCCAGCATACCCCATACACTACCAGATAAATGATGACAGATGTATGCCCCTAGTATCTCCTCCTATCGCCCCAGCTCTGGGCAACTGTAGTTAATTGAAAAAGAGAAAAGAGGAAATTGAGTTTGGGACAGAATCAGTTGGAGATGAAGGCAAAATCTAAATAGACTTTGATGTTTAGCCTGTCTCAGAGCAGTTGACGAAGTTGGTGCAAGTACTGCGCTGGGGTAGCTGTCAGGGCGATAAATTTGCAGAGCAGCAAGCCAGAGAACCAGCCTGACTGATGATGACTTGGAACCTGAAAGGAGGAGCAGCCCCCTAAAGATCAGAATTGGACTTCAGGAAAAGGAGAGGCAGCTGCCCTCCACCCCCAAATACAACAACCTCCTCTTCACTGGGTGGGAACATATTGAATCTGATATTGCGCATGCATTGTTTATTTTCTCTCCCTTTTGTTCTCAAGATGAGGGTCTCTTCAGAAGTAAGACTGGAATACATAATCGTGAATATCATTTTCTTCTTTCAATTTTTTCGTTTCCCATTTGGAGTCCAAACTCAATGTGTCAGCTTAGCAGTCCCCACAAAGGAGAAATATGGCTGATGGCTACTGTTTCCTGTGACCATGTTAAGCCCTTATTTACACAGCCTAGTTTAAGGTTCACAAAAGCCCGATGAGGTTAATAATGTCATCCCCATTTTCAAGATGAGAAAACCAGAACTTGGAGAAGAAAAGAACTCAGGTTGCCAAAAGCCATCTGTTGAGAAAGCAGCAAAACCCAGACACAAACCCAAGTGTGTCTGAACCCAAAGCCTGTGTACTGAACCCATTTGTGGTGAGCCTCTAAGCCACAGTGGTGCACAGCTAGGATAGCCTTAATTCTTGCTTTGCCCAGGATAGTCCTCCTTTACACTTTTGTCCCAATTTCCTGCCTGCCTGACATTTGCCCTAGACAAACGCTTCCTGGTTTGGATGATGTGGATGCTCCGCATATAAACCAGCTCACTGTGATATTGATAGGGTTCACCCCACTCTGGTTCCAGCATTAGGAACAGAGCTGCAGCCCTGAACCCAGGTGCCCAGGAAGTGACAGTGGCAGCGGGGAAGGTGAGATAATAGCTCCTGGCTGAGTGTTGAGTTCCCACAAGACACAAAATGATATGCAGAAAATATGGCACCTGCTCTCTTCTCCTTGGTGTCTATTAGCTCAACTTCTCCAGAAATTGGAGAAGGTAAGAGTAAGGAGAGGTGAGGTAAGCAGGGATGAGAGCAGGGACTATTGGTTGAAAATTAATCAATAATTCTGTCTAATTAAGTAACTAAGCAATATGTTGCAATTTTCTCTGATTAGTCATGCTGAAACAATAATGTACTGAAGAAGGACATTCCTTAGTGCTTGTTGTTTGCAGAATGAGAGCAGTTCTGAGAAACATTTTACTACTCTTAACCTTGGTGGAGAAAATGTATAAACATCTGAAGAAGATCTGTCTTAAGGTTTCACGTCAAAGAGTAAAAGCATGCCACATACTTGGGATGTACGTGTTGCTCAGGAAATTCACCTCTAGGGCAGAAAGCAAAAAGGAAACATGGTCTCATCAGAAATTCCATAGGTCTGAGTCTGATGATTCTGACAAAGGTCATGGGTATCTTGTGGGGATAGAGGTACACTGGGGGTCCCCTCCACTTACCAGTGAAAAGAACCTGCATCTGACTCCTAAGTCTCACCCTAATATCCATACTGGCTGCTCTGGATCAGAACATTAGCAAGATCATGTATTTGGGTTTGGTACAGTTTTTGTTTGTTTTTACAGAAGTAGTGGATGCTATTTCCTGAGTTGGGAGTGATGGGGAGTGGCAGAGGTGGGAGCTATGTTATGTCTTCAAACTAGATTCTATGATGAGATAAGCCAGTCACTCTTTCAGTGTTTGGAAGAGCGAAGATAGCTAACCTTCTTAAACACTTGCAAGATTATGCTCTGTTATAGAGGTTTTACATGGGTTAATTGATTGAATATCCTCGCTCCACACTCAAAGAGGGAAGGATTCTTGTCCTCTCTTTAAAGCAGAGAAAACTAAGATTCCAGATGGAACATCACCCCTAGAGTTACATCATTCTGCAGCTCATAGAGTTTGACCTCCCATGTGGGATAGGTCTGAACACGATGAGAAACAGTTTGAGTTTTCTTGGGCTCAGTTGGATAATTATTCTCTTTTTTAAAAATTTCAATTATACTCAACATTTTGTTTCTAAATTTGCATCATGTCTGCATTTCTACTCATACATGTGTAAGTGAGAGGCATAGTACTGACACTACCTAAAAGCGGAAATAATAAACTGATTATGTGCCAAGGATCTGGCAGAAACTACTTGTTGCCTACCCAATGCTCATTCTATTTTCCTTCCTTGGATCACCCATTTGGTTAGAGGTGATCATGTACTCAGGTGAAATAAAATAACAAAAATACAAGTCTACATTTCTCAGATAACTTTGCAATTATATATGACCACATGACCAAATTCTGACCGAGAGTTATAAATAGATACCTTCAGATGGGTTTTAAGGAAAAGGGAGGCAAACGCTGCAGAGATATATTCATTATGCATGTCTTTCTTCTTCCTGATGGCTGGAGTCATCCCAGCTAGCCATCTCACAATTTAACATAAGGAAAAAAGTAAAGGACTGCAGAAACATAAAGCTTTGGGTCATTACATCAACCTTGGATCTCTTCAACTTTCAGATCTCTTATTATAAAAGAGAGGATGTTATTAGAGTTAAGTGAGTAATTACTTAGCAAAAGACAACACCTCACATAGTAAGGCTATAAATGTGGCTATTATTTGTTTTACTAAATAATTGGGTTTATTTACCCATTACCTATACCGCCAGTGTATCTACGAGGTAACTAACTTGCTTTTGATTTTACAGGCTCATAGGCAGAAGAGACTTACCTTGTCTCAGATGAGACTTTGGATTTAGACTTTTCAATTAATGCTGGAATGATTTAAGATTTTGGGTGACTGTTGGGAAGGCAGGATTGTGTTTTGAAATTTGAGGACATAAGATTTGGGGGTGGGGGCAGGGGCAGAATGATATGGTTAGGATCTGTAACCCCAGCCAAATCTTATCTTAAAATGTAGCTCCTATAATCCCCACATGTCATGGGAGGGCCCAGTGGGAGGTAATTGAATCATGAGGGTGGTTGCCTCCATGTTGTTTTCATGATAGTGAGTGAGTTCTCATGACAGCTTATGGTTTTATAAGGGGATTTACCCACAGCCACCATCACTCTGCCCTTCTCCTTGCTGCTACCATATGAAGAAGAACATGTTTGCTTCCCTTTCTGCCATGATTGTAAGTTTCCTGAGGCCTCCCCAGCATGCTGAACTGTGAGCCAATTAAACTTCTTTCCTTAATAGATTAACCAATCTCAGGCAGTTCTTTATTAGCAGTATGAGAATGGACTAATACCATAAGCTGAACCTAATGCATAATTTAATATTAGTGCTAAGTGTAGCTAAACAATTTGCTAACAATCTAATAAGTGTTCTGAGGGCAATAACAGTGTGTTCTGTAAAAAGATAATTGGTGTTACATGGAAAAAGCATTCTGTGGGCAAATAAGCTTAAAGTCCTGGAATACACAAAAAAATGTTAGATTTCCCTGTTGCAGTATTTCTCAGAGTTTTTAGTAATTTAATGTGCATTAAGAACATCCAAGTAAGAGGTTAAGTAAGCAGCATTTTCTGAATTTCTTAAGCCAAAAGAACATTCTTTCTGCACTTTACAGGACTAACATTCTATACAACATACTTTTTGGAATACTAACTTGGATATTTTAAAAGAAGATTCCCATTTCTAATGTATGTTATGAAGAATTCCTATACTTACAGAATTACTGAATGCACTGTATTATTTCATTCCACCATTTTGTTCAAATTGCTCCCTTGGCTTGAGATGCAGATCTTTAAAATTAAAACATTAATTGAGTGCTACCATTAAATATGCCCAGCATTATAAGAATACATTTCTAAATTTATGGTAAAAACAATAGACAATGACCCCCAAATCAACAGCATAACACAATAGATATTTACTTGCCTATTACAAACAAATAGTTCTGGGTGACTCTCCAAGACATCTGTTTTGTGTGTGATGAATCAGAGACACAGGTGGTTTTGAACTCATGGTTCTCTCAACAGGAGGCTTTCTCCAAGTTTGCCATGTCAGGGAAAGAGATCTGCCTCAACCTGGAAGTGAAATGTATCAATTCTCACAGTTCACTGACCAGAACCAGTCATATGGCCTTGTCTCACCATAAGAGAGTCAAGCAGTTCAGAGACCCATGTGCTGGGACATTGGTGAGCCCACTAAAGTTCTATTATAAATTCTGTAATTTTGCTGGTATTTATATCTTTTATTTTATTGTAAGTGAAAAAACTGAATCTTTAAAAAAATAAGGTCACTCTCCCAAGACTATACACCATAGTTCAGATTTTAGTCGAGACCATCTGCCTCTTGGTATCACCTGACCTCATATTTACCAAGCCTAGATCCCTGTAAAAGACTCCTCTCTGGCCGGGTGTGGTGGCTCATGCCTGTAGTCTCAGCACTTTGTGAGGCCAAGGTAGGTGAATCATGAGGTCAGATCGAGACCATCCTGGCCAACATGGTGAAACCCCGACTCTGCTAAAAAAAATATAAAAGTTAGCTGGGTGTGGTGGCACATGCCTATAATCCCAGCTACTCGGAAGGCTGAGGCAGGAGAATCACTTGAACCAGGGAGCCCCAGGTTGTAGTGAGCCAAGATCACGCCACTGCAACTCCAGCCGGATGACAGACAGAATGAGACTCTGTCTCAAAAAAAAAAAAAAAAAAAAAAAAGCTCCTCTCTACCCATCCTCTACTTCTGTGAAGGGACTGTTCAGAAAAGAGTCAAAACATCTAAGAGAAGCAATAGTGCCTGCAATCCTCTCCCACTCCCACTTCTGTATGATGCCCCTTTACTTCTCACCAACACTTAATGCACATCAACCTTAAAAAGAGAAGAAAAAACTGCCCTAAACCCCCCCACCTGCCATGCAGAGACAAGCGACATTCTTCTACTGCTTTAAAAAAAAGAGAGAAAACAATGGCCACTGTGTAGAGAGTTCTAAGTCTTTTATCTTCTACAGATTCAACCACAGTATTGATTCTTTATTGACCTAAACTGTCCTAAGCACGGCTGTGGTTTTTTCTCATATAGTGTATGGGAGAGTTAAGGCAGATACTACTTTAATATTGATTTTTGTGAAAAAGATGCAGGAAAGAGGGCAATTTGTGTCTGCAGTTGCTCTTCACTATAAAAGATACCATTGTTAGGAGCTTATAGCATTATATCAAGGGTCTTAATCTGTAGCAATCTTTTTTTACAACTTAGCAATAGGCTTGGGCAAATGTGTTATTGGTGTTAATGATATTTTGAAGTGAAGCAAATTTGTCAGCCTTTGTAAGTAAACTGTTCAACTTAACTATTTGAGGACTTGGCAGGTTGATTCTCTGAGTGTGCAGAAGTCTTACCATTTATTTATTTATTTGAAAGTTCATGAAAGAATGTTTTGTTGTATAAACAGTGACGACAATGTACAATGAATCTTTGAGAAATGGGGATGATTATATAGGACTGAAATAAGCCATGCATCTTTCTAGGATACTATTTCTTCTTATTTTATGAATCAAAGGATTCTAGTTTCAAGAATATTATTCTATAACTAAGGAGAGAGAGAGAAAAAAAATTCACTCAAGAACCAGGAATTTTATTTGTCAGAATAAATGGCAGTTAAACTCGTGGGTAGGTTTTCATGTTCTTGAATGAATACCTATTTTTGGAAACAGGTTCTATTTGTGTAACAGGAAAGTGTCTGAAAAGGTTTCAGTAAAGCCATAAGAAATGGCATATTTTCTGAATCTGACCAGCTTAATTTGTCTTATTTTTAGCAAGTGCACTCAAAATAGACATTTGCCACTCTAAGTTCAGAGAGTTTTTCAGCTATAATTGTGTGGTTTTATCAGAATTATTTGCTTGTCTTCAGGTGGGAATGGCCACCAAGTCAGTGAGAAGTATGAATTATGTATCTACTGCACACAGAGCGTTCTCTAGGTGATGGGCATAGAGGGATAGAAGACAATGATGATTTAGAGTCATGGTCCCAGAAAATGATGACCAGGGACTGGTATGGGATGCCAGGGCACTGAGCTCTTTGGCAATACTTCTCTTATCTGTATAAGCTCGGATGGCACCATGGCTCATGCCTGTAATCTCAGCACTTTGGGAGGCCAAGGCGGGCAGATCACTAGGTCAGGAGTTTGAGATCAGCCTAGCCAACATAGTGAAACCTCATTTCTACTAAAAATACAAAAAGTTAGCCAGGCATGGTGGTGGGTTCCTGTTATCCTAGCTACTAGGGAGGCTGAGGCAGGAGCTCGAAAGGCAGGGTTCTCCATTGTCGCTAGGTAAATATCACATGCCAGTCCTTAAAGTTGAAAAGATCTAGTGCTTCTCAAGTTGCTGAGAACTATTTATCTGGATAGAAAATTCTATTCACTATCTGACAATATTAAAACGATGACTTCCATTAGTGAACCCTGTATTACCAAGTTTTATCACTCTCTTTGGGTCCGATTCTTGCAGACAGACGCCACGATATATCACATACTCAAATTATCACTTTCTTGTAACACCTGGTTTCTGCTTAAAACCCAAAGAAACTGCAAAATAACACCTTATCTTTAGATTATTAGTTAGTATTTTAAACATTTGCTTTTTATCTAGTGCTATTGCTTTTAAATAGATAATGCTGGGCCCCAGTGGGCTGCCTTGTATATACTGTATCAAAATATCATAGTACCTCGTACAGGTTATATAAGAAGGCTACACAATTGATTATTTTAGAAGAGATAGAGGGCCTGGTGATTTGATGACACCCTTAATCATCTTTCTTTATTCTCTTTTAAATTTCTATATTGAGTTATTGGAAAAAATTGGCAAATGTACAAAAATATGCCCCATATTGATTAACTCTTTGACATGAGTAAACTATTCTTTAAGCATATAAATATATGGCATAGCAAACATGTACACAGAGATGCACACATGTAGCCATGCTCACCTCTTCCCACACATTATGTCATGAAAGCTGGGACAACCATGAAAGTAAATACAAGGTCACATGCCAGGCCGTCAAAGAAACAAGCAAATACAGTAAAATAAATGTTTTTTTTGTTGTTGTTATTTTCTGCCACCCACAATTCCCTTTTTGAATTTTTTGAATTGAAATTCTTATTTGTAGGAGAACTCAGACGGTTGGCACGAGGAAACTGGAGACCAGAGCTTATAGCTTAGTGGTGAGTAAGCTGGAAGCTTGATGTGGCCAGTTGGGGCAATCTCCTATGTGGCTTGAAGTGGCCTTGGAGGGTAGGTGAAGCATAGTGGAGGAAATAGGAATTTTTCATCTGCCTTATTCAAATGAAGCCTTTGTGTGATCTTGGGAACAAACTGCTTGCTTTCTTTCCAAGAAATTTAGACAGCAGTGGAAATAACTGGAGGTTGAAATTGGTAGAGAGAAGTTGTCCTCAATAATAACAAAATGCATAAAATTTCAGCTCAGGGGTATGCAGACAAGCAATGCTCCTTTCAGCATCCACATTCCCCTACTACATAGACTTGAACAGTATCCACTGGGGGCATAGGGTAAGGAATAAATGGTGATTCTTTTTGGACACATTATGAAAATCTTGGGAAGTAGTATTTGTTGTCACAGTGATGGTGGCCAAGCGTTCTAGAAGATTTTGCACAATTAGGCAGTTTCACAGTTGAATTTCCTGAAACAACTGCATGTAAGTAAAGCCAATTTATAATTAACCCAGTCTGGAACAGAACTCCACTTAATATTTATATACGTAGCATGATTTTAACATGCACTGACTTTTTCCAGAATGTTACCATCATGTATGTCAAAGGAAGAGCATACTTTGAATTTTTTTTAGAAATGATGCAGGCCATTGTTCACCACTTTAGAAAATCATGTCCCTGATCAGATTGCAGTATTAAATCTACCAGTTAGCCCACTTGTATTACTGAGTCTGCATTTATAGCTATTGAACATGCACAGTGATGCTACGTAAGTTCAAACCCTAATTATTTTATTAAAACATATAACCAAATATATGTTACAGAAAAACAGGCATCAGGTCTGATTTGGTTGAGAAATACTGATTGCAAAAATAATAATAATAATCTGGTTTATCCCTACCATTTACTATCTTAGTTTTAAATAGTCATCTTCAGGCATTTCCTCACTTTCCAGTTTCTGGCTTGAACTTTTTTAAAAAAATTACTCATACAAGATACTCAGGGTTGGAAACAAGGGTTGCAGAATCCTTTTCCTGGCCAGAACCCTGGTTTCCAACAATTTTTGCCTATATTATATCCCATCCCAGCCACAGTACTCCAGTCTACTGTCGATAAATTCCTCTCCCAGATAAACTCAACTGTGGCCCCAAACTTGGTTTGCCTCAGACCTAGAACTGGAGGAAATTCTGTGGTCACACAATCCATTTGAAGACAGAAAAACTGATACCCAGAGAAGATTATTAATGTATCTAAATTTACATTGTTTTTGTAGAGAACTTGAGGCTTTCTCCAGAGATGAGGGAAATAAGATTGTGCCCTGAGCATTGATTCTTCTAGTTCTATACGTAATTATCAGAGTTGTGTTAGGCAAAGTTACCTTAAAGATACCTAATGGCTGCCAGCTTATATTATAAGACTGGACTGTGATATAATTGATATCTTCTTTGAAAATGCTAAAGTGCTCAACTGGAAAGCTCACATAGGGAATATTGACAGTAGACTTCCAAGCTCTATCTAATGCTGAGGAAATGGGAGCCACTAGACTTTCAACTTCAATGCTATAAACAGGACTATCTTTATTATGAAATAGATGCACACAAATCTAACTAAGCCTGATGATATTAATTACCAATTCACCCAACTAGCTTCCTTTATTATGAGTCTATGTCCACCGTGGTTACATTTTGTTCACTAAGGAGGAAAAAGGATGGTTATGTGGATGAAATCTAAGTTGTGGCATCATTTTTATTGTCAATAAATCTGTTGGCAATCTTTAATTTAAAATGATTAAATAAATTTCTGATTATGACTTGGCTTTTTCAAGTAACTTGAAGTACAGATCACAAAGTGGAAATGAGCTGATCACGCAGGCACAATTACTTTTTTTTCCAAGCAACAAATATTTCCCTTTGCAAATTGACGCATCAACATTCTGATTAATTTATATACTACTCTACAAGATAAACCTTCCTCTGGTGCTCACCAGTTTCTGATCCTGCAAGCCTGAGGTGTGTGGTACAAACAGAAATTTCCTACAATACTGTAAACTCCACATAGGCAAGTATGCTTTGTCCGTGGCTCTATTCCCGGTGCCTGAGAGTGCATGGCATATTTTTTGAATGAATTCACGTTTCTCTGGAGGAGGCAAACTTCTAGATGCTCTTCAGGGCTGTGCTCCATCTCGTGCCCCATCATCACCACTGGCTTCAGTCACATCTGTTTTTCTGCTGTTGTTAGCACACCTGGGACTAGGTGTCCAGCCTTTGTTTTCTGTTCTTTCATCAGACAATAGCACCAGAAGGAAAGAGAGTCAATGTACCCTGTAGCCTTGTTCAGACTTGGAAATGACAAAGAAGAATGGAGAAATGAGAAGTTTCTGAGTGATTTGGTCTATGGCAGAACTGAAAAGTGGGAAGAATGGGAAATAAAGCTATAGGAAAACAAAAATGTTAAAGAGAGTTTTCTTATTTATACTTCTTTTATTATTTTTCATGTGGCATTTGGCAAATAGAGATATAGATCATTTAGATTTAATCTTATGAAATTAAAATTCAGGAAGGATTATAAGTATATGAAAGCCTAAAAGGTATCAATTTGATTTGGTCATACAGTACCTTCAACCAAATGCTGAGGACCTTAAATAATGAATGGTTTGAGGAGAGAACAAGAGGTGAGAGTATACAAACCATTTTTGCTAGATGTGTGAATCTGAAGAAAATGAGAGAAGATTGGCCAGGCACAACAGCTTATGCCTATATGCTCAGCATTTTGGGAGGCTGAGGTGGAAGCATTATTTGAGGCCATGAATTCAAGACCAGCCTGGGTAACATAGCAAGGCCTTGTCTCCACAAAAAGATTTTTTTTTAAAGTAGCCACGCATAGTGGCAAGTACATGTAGTCCTAACTACTCAGGAGGCTGAGGTGGGAGGATGTCCTGAGCCTAGGAGTTCGAGGATGCAGTGAGCTACGATCACATCACTTACCACTGCATGTGCTCCAGCCTGGGCAACAGAGCAAGATCAAGACAGAAAAAAAAAAAAAAAAAAGAGAGAGAGAGAGAGAGAAAGAGAAAACTCAAAGTCAAAACTGTTTTTTGTTTATTTGTTTTTAAGTTAGGAGATACTTGAGCATGCTTTAGCCTCTAGTCTAGATGAGCAGCCATTAAAGAGTTTTATTAATAGTAGAGAAGGAAGAATCCATGTGTCTTAGTCTAAACTAAATGATAGAGAGCAGCATCTAAAATATAGATTTTTCCCAAAGCAGCTGAGAGATGATTCTCCCAAGAAAATGTCAACTTGTTATCTACCAGAAATCTCACAAAATTTCTCTTCAAAGGGACATCATAACATAAAACAATCTTAACAAGGAGCTGCATATGTAATGCTGAGACAGAGAAATGGAGACAGTTCAATCTAAACTTACTTGTATTGCATAACTTCTTTCAAATAAATAGCCTACTCCATATTTGACCAAGTTCACAGTATGTAGAGAAATAATGGGAGCAAAGTCATCACTGCTGTTCTTACTTTTTGAGAGCAACTTTATTTGTAGAATCGTTTCATACCAATGCTATTCTCCTAACATGCAATGTTATACTCACCTACATTACACTTTGTTATTTCTGTTTGCTAAAGCTGTAGTATGGTGAAAAGAACTTTTAGACTTGGTTGAAACAAAGATGAACCTTTACATGTAGAATGATCAGAGATCCCAAATAAAATTCAAAGAAAACAGAAACAATGCCCAGGTGAGACTCTCTGGCAATCCTTAACAATATGAGTATATAATTGCTTAAATTCTTTTTTCTTTGAAAAAGTGACAGATTCTCAATAATTATATGTTAGTGAAAGAAGGAAGAAAGACTTCAAACATATCCACTTAGTGTACATCTGCAATCTGAATATAAATATAAAAAGAGAGGGATAGAGATGTAAATCATCATGTAGAAAGTCTCATATATTCACTCCAAATGGCTATTCTGTAAACAAGTTCTTGAACATAGGATCAAAAGACATTGGCAGGCCATTAGTTTGTGAAGATAGTCATGGAGATAGTCTTTATCCTCAGCTTATGTGCCTTTAAATTAATAGAAATCTGCAGAAGAATTATTTTGGGAAACTGTATGTCTTAAATCTGTAATGTTATAATTACTAGCACAAATACACGAACACTTCTGCTTACAAATATTTCATTCATCAAAAGAGGTAAGTTTTAAAAGATTTGAATAAAAATAACTTACTCAAAATAGTAAATTCTGTTTAACTTTCCTTACTTATTTTTTATTACAAACATTAGTTTGCATATAGATTAATGAAAGTAGATTAAATATTGTTCATAATCTCAACATCCAAAGATACTATGTTATACAGCAATTTGTATTCTGATTACCTCACATCACATAACACCCTTCCTCTTATTCAAATTTTTCAGAAACATATTTAACAGATACAAAAGAACCCATTGCATATATTGGATTGAATCACATCAATTTGCTACAAGACTTCTAGCAGTGACATAATTGAGCTGATAATAAACAGCTTTATGGTACTTTAACTTAGAAAACTCTTTTCAAAATACGGAGGAAAATTTACTCAGGTAAATAACATGAAAAAGCCTGCTTAACCACATGCTCATCACATTACTTTCTTTTCTTTCTGCATTTTTTGTAAATTTAATAGAAACACAAACAGAAAAAAACAAAACAGAACAAAAACAAAATAAAAGTCTGCCAACTTGTTTAAATTTGCCTTTCTTGTTTAATAGCCAGATAAAAATTTTCCATGGTTGTTGGCCATTTGAATTTCCTCTTTGGGAATGGCCATCCCCTAAACGTTGTATTTGATTTGATGACTCAGTTTTCTTTCTAGCTTGAGTTGTCATATTTGTGGGCTTTCTCCTCTTGTTTGTTGGTGACCTTTGACTTTGTTTATTTGACATGTAAAAGTTTTATATGTTTTTATTTGCATAAACATTTATTTTAAGTTTTTAGAAGTCATGTCTACATAGTTCCAAGTCCCTTGAAAAGTAACAAAAAGGTATATTTATAGTCAAAATTTTGGATAAAATAATAGTGCTATGTCACAGAGCACAGTAGTAAATATCATGGGATTTGGATTAAAAACCAAGAAGTCTAATTTAGTCTTTTATTAGTTTTTTGATGTTGCCCATTAACATAATATATCATTGAAAAGATTGAGGATTTGGATGCTACATGCAGATTATTCAGCATAATGTGTAGCTAGTTATAGTAAGCATTCACTGATTAACCTAAATTAAAATTATTTTTTAGTATTTAATGAGCTTTTTATTCTTACATGACTTAACTATGACCTTAGAAATGATGTCTCTCTACACAGATCATTATTTCAGGTGGAGCAGACAAATAAGCAAGACCAATATTTCTCAGAATGGTTCCACTATCTTTTTGTGAAGATAAATCATGCAATTTGTGAAAAATAGAAAAAGTATATCAGTTTATAATGGTAATTTATGTGTTAACTTATTCTAGATATCATGCTTCCATATTTCTACCTCATTCAATCTAGTTGGGAATAGTAATGCAATAGTAGTAGTAGTAGTAATAATAATAATAATAGTTCATTTATTTCTGAGTACTGTATCTACCAGATGCTGCTTTAAATACTTTACCTGTATGATTTTACCTGTTAGATAATTATGATCCTGGTATACAAAGGAGAAAATGTAAATAGAAATGTTCACACAGTTAGTAAACTTCCTATACTAGTGTGCTAGAATACCATAACAAAGTATCACTTGCTAGGTGGCTTAAATAATAAAAACATGTTTTTCTTACAGTTCTAGAGGCTAGAAGTTCAATATCAAGGTCTCAGCAAGATTGGTTTCTTCCAAGGCCTCTCTCCTTGGCTTGTAGGTGGCTGTCGTCGCCCTGTGTCTTTATATGGTCTTCCTTTTGCACCCATCTGTGTCTAAATTTCCTCTTTAATTAAATTATTTATTTATTTATTTATTTATTTATTTATTTATTTATTGAGACATAGTCTAGCTCTGTTGCCCAGGCTGAAGTGCAATGTGCAATCTTGGCTCACTGCAACCTCTGCCTCCTGGGTTCAAGCAATTCTTCTGCCTCAGCCTCCCCAGTACCTGGGATTACAGGTGCACGCCACCACGCCTGGCTAATTTTTGTAGTTTTAGTAGAGATGGGGTTTCCCCATGTTGGCCAGGCTGGGTCTCAAACTCCTGACCTCAGGTGGTCCATCCACCTCTGCCTATCAAAGTGCTGGGATTACAGGAGTGAGCCACTATACTTGCCAAATTTCCTCTTTTTATAAGGACACCTGTCATATTGAATTAGGTACACACTAATGACCTCATTTAAACTTAATTATCCTTTAAAACGTTCTATCTCCAAGCACAGTTCCATTCTGAGATCCTGGAGGCTAGGAGTTCAACATAAAAATTCTTGGGGGACACAACTCAGTCCATAATCCTTCCAAGGTAGTCAACATCATATTCAAATGTCAAATAGGGGCACTGTGGCCCTAGGGCCACATCTTTTTCTTTTAGTTTTGAATGAAATTTAGACCTACTGAAAAAGTTACAAATTTGTTAAAAGAATTCTCATATATTCTTCATAAAGAGCTCCAACATTAACATTCCATCATACTCATTTTATCATTCTCTCTATATATATCATAATACAGTGTATCAAAGTTAAAAATTTTTCATCAACACAGTATTATCTAATTCTCAGAATGTAACAGAACTGTATCAATTATCCCACTGTTGTCCTTTATAAAGAAAACCAAAATTTTCTTGTGATCCAAGATGCCACATTTCTTGAATCTCTTTTGATTTTAAACATACTTTCAGTCTTTTATAATTTTTTTCACAACTCTTAACAGTTTTGAAGAGTACATGACCAGTATTTTCTAAAATGTTCCTTGATTTGAATTTGCTGATATTTCTTCATGATTAGATTCTGGTCATTCACTTTTTGGCAAAAATTTTACAGTTGAGATGCTATATCCTTCTCAGTGCATCATATCAGGAGGCACATGACATTAATTAACCCCCAAACTGGTGATACTAACTTGACTACTTGTTAAGGTATTATCTGCTAGATTTCTTTACTATAAAATTACTATTTTCTATTTGTAGTAGTAGTTGATAAGTGTCTTGTGAAAGATATAGACAATATATAAGTCCTGTTTCTCATCATAATTTTACTTTCTAGTTTTGGGATCGATTGATGTTACCTACCCCAAATAATTATTAAGATGAGTTTTAAAATTCTATCTTTTTTTTTTTTAATCTATGGATTGGAATTCTGCTGTATGAAGGATATCCCCCTGCCATTTATTTATATCAATGTATATACATGGATTCTTATTTTAGTTTATGGGGAATAATCTGTTACTATCATTATTTTGTTGTTTAAATTGTCTGGAATCTGGCCAATGAAGCCCACTTCAAGTTTCTTCTTATGATTTTACATGTCCTATTATTCCTTGAGAACTTTCTTAATTTTTGCACAAAAGATTTTCCAGAATCATTTTGTACTCTTCAGCTATTGGCCCTAGAATGATAATTATCTCTCCCTTCAAGGACTTATAATTTCCTTTACTTATTTAAAGAAGGGTCTTTAAATAAGATCTCAGCTGTGAGTGTGCTCACTGCTACTGAGGTGTAACTGATTCTAAGCCCTCTTATAAGAGAACTGGAAAATATGTTTGCATAAGCATATCTATACTGATTATCTCATCTATCTATCTATCTCTATCATTTGTCTAAATTGATAAGCATTTAAACATGTTAATACCTGGATTTTAAGTTATGAAGACGGTCCTGTCTTTGTAGTCCTGGTAAATCTATGCTTAAAATAATTTAATATCCTTTTGTTAAAATCGTTCAACTTTAATTTCCAAGGTTTTCAGTGTGTTTTCCTGACTTTTAATCCTGGAGGCTAACACCAGATGGTGACATCACAAATCTAAAATTACGAGTAAAGAGAAGTAACATTTCAAAGGGACCACAGAGGAAATTTTTGGAAAACCTGTAGATGGAATCATGGTCTTCTCAATACTTTTTGATTTGCAATTATGTAAGTATCTAGGGCATATATATTACCACCATAATTATACCAAATCTGGTTTTAGAATTACTAATTCCTTGGAGGCATAGATGGCTGAGGGTCAGGTTCTGTCACAGAACTGGTCTCAATTCATGCTCAATAGAGCTCTATGCACTATATCAGCGATGGGCAAATTGCAGCCACACACATTCATTAATGTATTGTCTATGGCTGCTTTTCTGATACAACGGCAAAGTTGAGTCATTGCTACAGATTGTAGGACTTGCAAAGTCTGGAATATTTACTGCCTGATCTATTACAGAAAAAGTTTACCGACTCCTGTACTAGATATTCCTGAGCCCTAGCATTGAGAAGTTTCTTTCTGTCATAAATATGTACACAAACACACACATGCACACCACTGCAAGACAATGATATTAAGAGATACTTTACACATAGTGCTGGCTGAGGAAAAAATACTGTCAATGGCTGGCTCCATAAAATATTGATGCAATTGAGTTGGCATGAAGGTCTCTCCTTAGATTTCAAAGTATGCTATACCCAGACAGTTCATCAGATTAGTCTGTGTATTCATTCTGTGTGGCATGCAACCTCTTTGATAATTGGGCAAACAAATGTGAGCCTGAAATATGGAAGCCCGTGTCAATTCTGTATGACTTATCAGTTTGGCTTTGTGGTGCTGTTAGAAGTTGAACTTTTGTATTTTTAAGAATATGTCTGCATTTCTCATTAATTATTTTGAGACCTAAAGAGGAAGGGAGACATTCTTTGGAAAGACTATGAACACAATACTAAGTTAAAAGCTGTGTGGAATGGTGTGATGTCTGCTGGTAGTGCCAAATTACTGCATGGTTGATCCACTTGCCAAAGTCAATATAACTACAGAAGCAACCCAGTCCCCCTTTGTTCCACCCATAATCATACATAGAGAGCTATGAATAACAGAAATATAATTTAATGCTGGTTTCCTCTTATTTATATTGGTCAAAGAAAAGAATCTTGATGTTGACTTGATTTTTTTTGATACACGTTTTACTTTATGGTAAATTAAAATATTGAGGCTATGCCTCCAAGCTTCTGTGACTGCAATCTTTGCCCCAGGGCTCTCTGAACATTCTATAGGTGCTATGAAATAGTCTTTCTGGAGTCAAAATATTCTGTGTCAAAAATCTATCCTTCTTTGTTTTCTGATGACTCAGGTTGCTACTTTGTGCACCTATTCAGATGTATTATGTTTTTATGTCCATTTCTTTTACCTGCCATAAAGCACCATCACTGTGCTGCCTGCTAAGCTCTTTGTCTTAGGGGTGATAAGCAGGAGACACACAAACAGAGGCATCAAGGTTAACTCTTTGACTACTTGAAAGCAACACTTCCTAGACCTGTCTAAGATTCACATTTAGAAAGTGACAATCTTAGTTTTACAAGACAAGACTTTTCAATCTCTCCTTTGGTCAGTTCCCAAGATCCATGAATTCCTTAGGTGAAAACTTTGTTTCCTCATATTATAAGTTACTAATCTTAAAGGACTGCAGCTTTTAAATATGTAGAAGCAAACACCACAAGACTGTAAAAAAGAATGCTACTTTTTTATGTAATTGTAGTGGCAGTCTTCCAAATATATTTAACATGCAGATATCTATTCTTAGTTCTCTTATTAATCTTAATGATATTGCTATTTTCTGTTTCATGCTTTGTCCACAAGTCTTAATACAAAATACACATTATCAAAATCATCTGAGTGTCTCTATCTGAAAGTCCACTAGTTCTGAGTGGCACTTGTCACTCATGGTCTTCCCACTTCTACTTAATGAACCTCATACCCTTGAGAATGTTCAAAGATGAAACCTTTTAAAAATATTATTTTATCCCAGAGTTTTTGCATCTTTGAAACACCAAATCTAATCTGAAACACTTGAGGCCAGATACTTTTTGGAATTAAGGAGATATTTTAGAATTTAGAAAGATGTAGACTGAATGTACTGTGTATATTAAATATTATAATAATCTTGGTGGGGCCTGGGGTAACTCCCTGTAATCAAACAAACCAAAATTTTTTTAGTGAATCATATAAATATTTCTAGTGGGGTAAATAAATAGAAACTATAAATAACCTAATATCAATTAAGAGAAGTTTATACCACTGACACCAAAGGATTTCAGGTCAGTTAGGTTTTGCTGCCAAATACTTTTTGAAAACTTTAGATTTGGGCATTAAAAATAAGAAATTGTTGATCCATACCAGGGGTCAACATTTGTTTTTTTATAGAAAGTGCCAAATAATAAATAATTTAGGTTTTGCAGGTTACACTGTTTCTGTCTCAATATCAAATTCTGCCGTTTGTCCCTTAGATAATATGTAAATGAGTGTGACCATGTTCCAATAAAACTTCATTTACAAAAACAGTACTGTGGGTTAGATTTTTCCTGCAGGCCAGATTTTACCTCTAGGCCATACTTTGTCAAGCTCTGATCTAGATTATCTTTATTGTTTTAAATTCTATACCTTGTATATTACAGTGTCTAGTTTGTAACAATTTCTTTGAATTAACGTTTTTGAGAATGGAAAGACTTCTTTGAAAAGAGTAAGAGATTTCTATAGCTTGTCATCTCTATTCTGCTACCTCTTGTTAATTTCACAATGCAAAAGTGCATAGAAAATAGTACATAGCTCTGGAATAGTACCTAGATCTGAGTGTGATCTATAATTTAATTTGTCATTGACTTAATTGTTAATATTATGTGATGTTAACATTTAAAAACATGCAGTAGCTAGAAGCTAGTGGTTTCTTCAATTGTTGGGCTAGTGATCCTAAAGAAAGATAAAGGTTTTCAAGCTTGACTTTAACTTTTATTGTTCTATGGCTGCAAACACCAGATTGAGCATTTGTTTTCTTAGTATTCTGCTTGCTTTGTTATGTGTTTATTCAATTACAAATGCCAAGAGAAAGTATATGGTTGGACCAAAACAGATGGACAAAATGTAAACTGTTTGTAGGAGTTTGTGTTTTTGTCAACATAATATGGAGCAAGACTTTGCTGGGTCAAATTTGAAGGGCTCCTTTGAATAGGCTTGTTCTCTTGGTGGGTGCTATCTGTAACTTCTCATCAAAGTGAGATTAGAGAATAGAGCAGTACTCCCTATAGATGATCATCCAGTGTGTTGTAGTCTGTTCTCACACTGCTATAAAAAATCCTGGAGACTGGGTAATTATAAAGGAGAGGTTTAATTAACTGACAGTTCTGCATGGCTGGGGAGGCCTCAGGAAACTTATAATCATGGCAGAAGGGGAAGCAGGCACATCTTACAAGGTGGCAGGCAAGACAGAGGAGTGGAAACTGCCACTTATAAAACTGTTAGATCCCATGAGAACTCACTTATGATCACAAGAACAGCATGGGGGAAACCACTCATATGATCCAATCACCTCTTATTAGGTTCCTCCCATGACATGTGGGGATTACAATTTGAGATGAGATTTGGGTGGGGACACAGAGCCAAACCATATCACAGGGTGCCAAAAAATTATGGGCTCTCAGTAGCTCATGGATTGATTATTTGAATGAAATTCAGCTTAAAGGACACAGCTATACCTTTAAGAAGTGGGAAAAAAAATTCTCAACAAACTCTCAGCCACAAAAAGCAGATCCTTTAGTCCAGTGGTGTGAAGCAAATAACTGAGACTACCTTAAGGACACAATGATATTTTTCCAATTATCTGCTACGCTGACTGAGCAATGACCCACACTAAGCATGCTGCATATTTAGGCATCTTTTCCTAGCTATTGCATATGCTTTCTTAAGATGACTTACTGCCTCCATGTGGGGAGTTGCATTCATGATTGGTCTTACGAGAATCTGGACCAGATTTTATAACTTGAGGGACAATAATTTTTCCTCATTGTAGTGATAATGTTTCAGAACTTGCTAAAATTTAAACAATTCTTAAGGGTATTTTGTTCATTAGGAGTCCCTTCTGCATCTTGAAGATATTTCTTCTCATATGGCTTCATACTTTGACTTTCATGCTAGAAAATTAGCTCCTTGAGAGCAGGAATAGGAATTTTGTATGTCTGTAATTTCAGCTTCTCTGCTGGTACCTGACATGTGAAAAACACTAGACTTTAGAATAAACAAATATGTATTATTAACATGCAAACATATTGTAATGGCAATTGAATGATAACCTAAATTAAGGCAATGAGAAATAATATTGGCACTTGTAATTGGAGCAGTAATACGGAAAAGGAGGACAGTTTGAAAGATAAATTCAATTCTATTGCTTTAAGCAGATTTGACTTGGCCAACTGTAAAGGAAAGTATAACAAGAAAAAAATGATTATGGTAGTAATTTCTGCTTAATTTCTCCTCAATTTAACCTGGTTACTAACTGATTTGATTATATAAAGATACAAGTAACTTACATCATTGATTTCTCTTTAAGGACTTTTCACTTAGCAACTGAAAAAAGAAGAGTCACTTGAGCTTAGCAATCACCTACTAAGGTAAAAAGAGAAGCTGGAGTTAGGAGGACCAAGCACAAATAAAGAAGACAATGGGATGTTTCTAAATGATGCAATTATTGGCTGAAACAATAGTCTATTAAGATTCTACAGGTATAGATTGTACTATATTCTGTTTCCTCTTCTAATCTGAACAAGTCAGAGAGACAATCTCCTGCCTCTCTTCCATCCCATCTGGAAACAAGGCCCATGTAGCAAGCAGACAATGACATCTACCCAGCTGCCAGGACTGTGCAATGAATGAAGCAGCCCCTCAAAAAACTCTGAATGGATTGCCAATTTTTATTATGTTTAAGGCAAGCAGTAATTTCAATTTTCAATTCCACTAAGTAATAATAGTTATTAATTAGTAAATTAGGCCACTGGGTTCTAGAGGTGAGCTAACAGAATGGTTAAAAAGGAGAGAGAGAAAATTCACAGATAATGCTCAGGTTTCATAGAAGCCTGCCACGATGGAGAGTTTATGTTTGTACATCTCTTCAGAATGGATTGCTGCACTTAAGAGCAACTTACATTGCCTACAGTGCTGTCTGTTCAGTAATTGCAGCAAAGTGAGGTACTGCACCATACATTGTCATAAAGATGTCAAGAAATGAAGGGAGATGTTCGAGGGCTCAGCTTCTAATACTTACATTTTAAATCTGGGGGCATTAAATCCAGGGAGGAGAATTCCTGAGATTCCCCCCACCCCACAACAACAAAAGGCTTAGACATTTCCTGAGTAAAGGCTTGACATCAACTCCAGGGAGGATTTCTGGACTCCAGGTAGGTCTAATTCATTTTGCAGGCTAATTTTTTGAGCTTTATATCTCAAACATGGTAGCCTTCATGGAGATTTGTGGACTGTGTTTAAAAGTACTCTCCATAGCTGTACCTGGATAATAACAAAATCCCTGAAATATCATTTAAAACTCCTTAAATACTTGAAATGCTAAAACTGAAGTTTATCTTGCAGGGCTCCAGAGGGGCAAAAATGCAGGTAACATATCTTACGGCTGTTGGAGTGAATTTCTGATACTAAAAGAAGTAGTTGAAAAGTATGAAAATCAGTCCAACTCATTGTGAAGATACAAAATAGTAGCAATTTGCTGGAGTTAAATGTGATTTATAAAAAATTATATGGCGGCAAACCAGATCTATGTATGAATACAGACTAGTCCTACAATGGCGAAGTGAATTAAATCATTAAGACCGAACTCTGGCTACTCCTTTTAAGAAAAATAGCATATTTCTTATTCTCCTATTAAAATTAGCTATATGCATGAATTTTGTTGAAATAAAAAATTGATCTACTTTACTATGCTTTTATAGGAATCAGAAATAAGTATTTCTCAAGACTTTAAGACAAATTTCTCTATCAAACTGTTCTTTCTTTCTGAACACCCTCTCTCTGCATTATCATTTGTGTTCCCTCAATAGAGATTAGTGGTTGAGGGTTTTTTTGTTCTTCCACCTGGATTGTTCTACTTTTCTTTCTGCTTTTTAAAAATTTTCTCTGAATATTTGCCTTTACAGTTAAAAAAAAATACCAGAAATAGTGGTCTTTTAGTCTCACAGAAATGATTAAACATTTGGCTTCACTACTCAATAGCCATTTTGACCTTGGGAAAATTGATCAAACTCTGAGTTTTTGTTTCCTCATCTGTAGTAAGGGGAGATGTAATACTTGCCTCACACCGTGGTTTCGAGTTTCTCTGATGCCCAAAACACTTGTTCTTAGAGTAAAGAAAGGCAAAAAAAATCTGGAGCTGGTTAGTTGGCACATAGACAAAGCCTTTTTACTGGTATTAGTATTAAACTGGATCAACTAAGATGTAATCTTTCTAGAGGTAGATTTAGAAGCTATGAACATGGAGATTGAGTCTATAATTGTGACAGCTGGCACTTGGTAGGTATTTGACATAGATTAATTTCTTTTCTAACTCCTTGACCCTATTCTCATCTCAGATGCATACACACCACACACACACACACACACACACACACAGAGCCTTAAATCTAATCTGTGTCTGTAGGTGTAGGTGGCTTCAGACCTCCTATCTATGCTTACCTATCTCTAGTTTCTAGATAAAGTGTAAATTTCCATTTTATGCCATCTGGTCCCATTCTATTGTTTTCTTTTTTTATGTTAAATCATTAGGAAATCTCATTTGCCATGAGAATAAATGTTAGGTTGTCCCTCTGGGTTTTGTTGTTTAGAGCCTTCATCTGATTTTGAATCTAATATATAAAGAATATAAGAATCAAACTGTGAATTTCCATTGGTGGAAGACAAGATTAAACAACTACTTAGAATGTTTTAAGATGTACTGGAAAGGGGCAGGGATTGGGAAAGGAAAGAGGATTGACAGTGTTAAGTGGAAACAAGATTTTTAAATAGGATTTGAAATAAGTTCATCAATGCTCATCATAAAAGGTCAACCTAATTTTGTTTTTGAATAACCAACTAACCAACCAACCAGCCAAACAAACAAAAAAAAAATGACACCAAAATAATTTGTTAAGGATATTATGAAACTAGGAGATCATGAATATTTGAACATCAATCCACTGTTCATCAATTGACAAGAAAAAACAAATGTCTCTGGTTTTATCTAAGGATGTGACATGTAAATTCCTAAGGATTCACACAAGGCTGTAAAGTTTAGCAAAGAACATGACTAGATTGGAAAAGCATTTGAAGGTTAAGATACTCTCTGGGAGTTTTTTGTTCAGTCATCGCTATCACTGAACTTTTCTGCCTTTAAGGATTTGTAATATTTAAATTCAAATTATTCTGTCTCTAAAGATACTCAGTGGTTTTTTTTGGCCACCAGCACAAGGCAGCTTTCTTTTTCCTGTGCCCTCCTATCATCACCTATGACATAGCAGTGTGCACAGAGCACAGCCTGGAGCTTTCATTCAAGGTCACCTCATGCCCACCATGGCGAGACATTTCGATAACTTGGAATTATTTTAACCAGATGTGTTTGTAGCTGTCAGACTTCAATATACATGGTTCATGGAGGCTCAATTTTTTTCTCTAGTAGTAGTTCATTGAGCAAACACAGCACACCAGACTGTGTGTGTGTGTGTGTATACACACACATATATATGTATGTGTGTGTATGTATATATATAATGTATATACACACACACATGTATAAATCTATACATATATATATTTATATATGTATGTATTTTTCAATAAACTCTTTGGTCCTGAATATCCAGTAAAAAATGTTTATATTATCTTTGTCTGTTTGCATTTAAAAAACTGTAAGAATTTTTGAGACAATTATTGGGGCTTATAGAACTTATCCTCTTGCTTAGGTATGACTTTTAGAATTAACGGGAGCATCATTCATCCCAAGGAGAGTTTTCATGTTTCTGGACTATGAAAAAGACTCTTTCAAATTCAATGCAAAATACTGGGTGAAAATTGACACTTGCAGCCAAATATCTGAAAGTGTGATCTATATGAGGTTATCTATAAAACATTCAAGAAACCTGATAAGCTGTATTCTTAAGGTTTCTTTATATTTCATGGCTTATATCTGGTACTTGATTATATATCAATTAAGCTATTGCACCAAGTAAAATATGTACACAACCTCTAACAGACATCATGGACAAAACAAAGACATTTCGAGGCATTTACCATGTAACTGAGAAAATAAGCTTTACATAGATGAAACAATTATAAAATTAGTCAGTGACTAATTGGTATTGAAAGGGATAAGTCAAAGTGGGATGTTAATAACAGGTAATAACTTCAGGAAGGAGAAAGGATTTAAAATAAAGGGCTTGTATTTAAATAGAGATAAAAAGGGATTTGGCTACATTTCAATGTGGGCAAATAGCAAGAGAAGTATAGAAATGGAAATGGACAATGAAAGCCAGCTTAACTAAGGGGGAAGTGAGAGTCGGCAAGGAGTAGGGATAATTTGGATAGTCAAGAAGAAGCCAATTTATGGAATATCTTGTAAGTCAGCTAATGAAATTTGAGACTCACACAATGAATAATAGGAAGTCTTTACAATACATTTTTTCAGGAGTCATGTGGCATTATGTAAAAGCGCTATTTCTGTAGTATTGCTCTGACATCATATGCCAGTGTGTCAAGACTCTCATCTCTGGTTCTGGGCAAATTATATGGCAAGGAACAGAAAGAATGTAGAAAGTGTTTATAGAACCCTCACCATTCTTTGGAAAACTTTGTGGAAAATGAGAATGGGAATGAGAATTGTACAAGAAATTAGGAAATCAGAAAATGTTCTGGGAACCAAAAAATAGAAAATGGGAATTCCGGAAACTACATGTCAAAACTACATTCTTAGAAGTTTCGTAATTAATTTCTAAATTCCCATGTTGTGAACAAAAAGAAAAAACAATAATCTATGAGTATTAACATTTACACAGGTTCATTAAAAACAAGCAATGACAGATGAGACATTTTCATTTTTGACAGCATTAGTGTCACAGGGCAAACCCCAAAATTGGGTTTCAGCCTTAGAAGCCATGTGGGTTCTTGGCTTTGTGTGGAAGGAATTCAAGAGCAAGTCTATAGAGTGAAGTGAAAGCAAATTTATTAAGAAAGTAAAGGAATAAAAGTGTAGCTACTCCACAGTGAAAGCAGCCCCAAGGGCTGCTGGTTGGTTACTTTTATTGTTATTTTTTGATCGCTTGCTAAACGAGGGGTAGATTATTTATGAGTTTTCCTGGAAAGGGGCTGGCAATTTCCAGAACTGAGGTTTCCTCTACCTTTCAGGCCATAGAGGTTGATGTCCAGATGTTGCCATGGCATTTGTAAACTGTCATGGCCCTGGTGCTATGGTAGTACCTTTTAGCATGCTGCTATTATAGTTAGCCTATAATGAGCAGTGAGGAAGACCAAAGACCACTTTCTTTGCCATCTTGATTTTGGCAGATTTTGACCAGCTACTTTGCCATGTCTTGTTTTATCAGCAAAGTCTTTGTGATCTGTACCTTGTAAAATCAATCCTGCCAATCTATCTCATTACTATGCCACTAGGTCTTACACTTTTTGTTAATTTTGTGTGGTTGAAAAGGGTCTGATATATGTTAGGTGCTTAATAAACAAATGTTGCATTGCTGCTTAAATACATAAGTCAGAGGAATAGATTTGTTTAAGTCTAGATTTGTCAACATTTCTACTAATATTCCATGGGAGATGACAAAAAAAGTGTGTAGAAAATAATGCTATAGATAGATAGACTCCTTCCTTGTTGATTAGCCATAATGTTTTGGTTAATAAGTTGATACCAGTTGGGATGGTCATCTTCAACATCTTCAGTGCCAGGGAACAAGCTGTGTTCTTGGTTCCATCTCCCAATATTTCTATTAAATCTTACTGTGTTGGTAAAAAATGGAATATATATCACATTTCACTGAGTGACAACAACTTGTGAGGCATGGCTATACATTTGTTGACAGATAAAAAAACACATCTAAACAAGCTGAAGCAATGACTCCTCCCACACCACCACCAAATAAATACATAACCTGAAGTGAAAAGCATGGCTGGGCTGTAAAAGCAAAGTGGGGAAGGAAAAGTTCAATGTGGGCAAAAGAAATAGCTCAAAAAGTTACCTCCCAAGATAAGGACAAGCCTGGGACTTATATGAGGGCTCACACAGAAAGGAAGGAAGCTTTAGGATAAGAGAGATGCCAATTAATTATGTAGCATCATTCTTCTTTTTGGAGATGGGCGTGGAGATCCCAAAATTGCCTCTATTAAACTGGCCATTGTGACTTGTTGCCATGAGGCCCATTTTACACCCTGTTCATTTCTTAAGTGGAGTTGTCCTCTGTTCAGAATTGATTACTATATAAATAATTGAAGCTCCCCCAATGTGAGGATTAAGAGAAGGAAGCTCCAACTGTGCCCCTTCCCATTAGCTACGGGAAGGCATAAGTTAGAGGCATGAATTGATTGAATACAAATGAAAACCATTTGCATTGGCTCCAGCCACTCTTTTTCTATCCCTCTATAACCAAAGGTTGGTTCTAGGCTATCTTTTAGCAGGGGAATGTCTTCCCATGGTGGTCTAAGGAAATTTGTCTTTTCCTGGTGAACTAGCACTGGATCATCCTTAATACTCACTCTCCTGATAGAGAGTCGATTGTCACATTACCAGATCATTTATTCAGATATCCTTGATTCCCCTGTAGCAGCACTCCTTGTCATTTTGGAGATCTTTCTATAGAACATACTCTCATTCTGAGGCCCAAAGATGCCCTAAGTTACCTAGCATTACGACCCATCTCATTCAGCCCTTTAGAAACATCTCAGGACTGTACTCAGAAACTCATTGCGTTATACCAAGTCTAAGCATCTTCTCTCATTGTCTCAGGATTTTATGGGTTGAATGGCTATCTAATTTTAAAAAGTTAGTCAATGAAATCCACCCTCCACACATACACCCTTCTCCAGCACTCTGCTTTAGAAGGACAATGATGCTGCTCAGTGTGGCAGACCCCTTCTTTCTACAGTCTCAATAAGCTCGCCCTTTAACAAGCTGTGCTGTGCGGACGGGAAGCAAGATGAGTGGCAATACCTAGAACAAATATGGCACTTGGTGAGCACTCAGTAACTATTTGTCCAATAAATGAATTATGGTTCCTATGCTATTCAGCCCCTTCACCCATGTGAACTGTGACTGATTTCCTTACAAGTTTTCCTAACAATCGCTCACTCACACCAAGATAAATCTTAATTTTTTTTCAGAAAAATCTTTCTCCTTAGAAAGTTATCGTAACTTTTATCTTGACCATTGCAAAGCACTTGCCTAGACATACTTTTTTAAAGAAACATTTGACTATTTTCTGGGCCTAACTGGAATTTCCAGATCTATAACACATTCGGGAGAGATGACCTCACCTCCTTACCCTGATGGAAGGGTGCTGAGGCTTCCAGTCCATCCCACCAGGCCAATAGTGATGGCCATTTATTATGCCCCACTCTGTGCCATTTATATACATTATTGATTTAATCATTCAAACAATCCTCTTGGGTAACATTGGGTAGCATCCTGATTTTAGGATGCTACACCCAAGTTCAAAAACTAGGTAAGCAACAGAGCAAGGGTTAGAAGCAAATGATCTGACATTTAGATGTTCCCAGGAGAGCGGTGGATCTAAGCCAGGTGCCTGGATTCAATCCTGACTCTGCCACTTACCATCTGTGAGTTCTGTCAACACATGTAACTCCATTGCACCTCAATTGTACCAAGAGTAAAATGTACAGGGTAATACATTTATCAACAGGGTTGTTCTAGGATTAAGTTACTTGCTTCATGTAAAATACTTAGTGTTTAGAACATAGCACTTAATATATATTGAATATTTTAATTCAAATTTCTGTAGAACTATCCCTCTGTATCTTGTAATTTAACACTTACTAGTTTAATATTTTTTTTGTTTTATTCTCTGTGGTGTTACATCAGGAATTAAATGACTTCATGAAGGAATCCTTTAATAAATTGTAAACTCCTTAAGGGTGGAGTCGTTCAAAAACTAGAGGATTACACAGGGAATATTAGATATACAATACTTCAAAATAGGGATACAAGAACATAAATGATCTAATCCACTACACTTTCCAAACAAAGCCTTTCTTACAGTTGTGCAGAGACTTAAAAAGAAAAATGCCTACATTAACTTCTGTAAAATACATACCTTTATCCCCCATATAATACACATGAAATCTAAGGCTAAGGCTAGTCGACAGATTAACAGAATTGGTGTTTGCTTTTCTTACATAACAAGGAATGCAGAGAAATGTGGTAGCCAGCATGATTTCTCTGGCTTGACGAGGTTAGGTCTCGCTCTGCTGTCATTTCCTTGATTTTTCTCTGAGAGTCACAATATAGCCACTTCACTTCTAGCCAGGATGTTGGCATTTAAGGCAGTGGGAGGGTGATAATTTCACATGAGCCTCCTTCTTCATTGTTGTTTTATATGAAGGAAGAGAACTTCTCTAGGGTCTTCCTAACTCCCCGGGAAAGTTTCTTTACATGTCGTGGGCCAAAACTAGATGATATAGTAGCCCCTAGTTTCAGGGGGGCCTGGAGAGGGAACATGCTTGGCTTTTTGAACTAAGGAAGTGGTAGCAAGAGAAAGCACTGCCCATAGCTTTTGAAAGTCTCTACATAGTGCCTGCTAAGAATTAGTTATTTTTTATCACTACTACTCCTATTACTTCTACTCCTACTTCTAATACTAGGGATCTTGCCTTAACAAATATAGTATGCTCATTTGCTATGCCTTGAGTTCATCAAGAAGTGAGAAATGACAAGACTTTTTCTAGCAGCGATGAACGTAAGTTGGTATTTGAGGGTAAAAATAAGTGTCTTCAGTCCCCCTGCTGCCCTTTAACAGAAGACACTGATGACTAGTGTCAGGGACCTTTAAGAATACTCTACTTCTAATTTGTATTCAGTCAGGAGACCAGAGCTGTGGCTTGTATGTTTATGAGCTACCAGTTATGTGATAATTGGAATTAGCCATGGTTTGACATATCAAGCTCAGATGTCACATGGAGGGTTTTTAGAAGATTTGGTTGGGCTTAGATGGGGCTTGAGCAATGCCTAAAAAGGAGAAAGACAGAAAAAAAACTTAAAACTAATTTGGGGTCTGCGGCTGTACTGGTCTCGCCCTGTGCTGGGGCTGCAGGCTCCAGACAGGCCTGCGGGTGCCTTACGGAAAGCCCCAGCTTCAGGGGCCGGGTTCCAGGGGAGGCCGGGGGTCAAGTGTGTGTGCACCAATCCGCAGAACACGGAGCATGTGACTGCGCAGGGCCAAGGACAGGTTCCCCGCCCTGAAGACCCAGGCGTCGGAGACTGGGCTTTACCACCCTCGATTCGGCTCAATGCTAAAAATATGGAGAAGAATTTTTGAAGATGGCCGCATAGGAGCAGCTCAGGATTGCAGCTCCCAGTGAAAGTGCAGAGGCTGCTGCAGGTGATCCCCAGGAAACAGGGACTGGAGTGGACCTCAGCAGTCCTACAGCAGAGAGGCCAGACTGTTAGAAGGAAAACTAAGAAAGAGAAATAACTTCATTATCAACAAACTAGACGTCCACTCAGAGGCCCAATCTGAAAGTCAGCAACTACAGAGACGACAGGAGGATAAATACACAAAGATGGGAAGAAACCAGCCCAAAAAGGATGAAAACACCCGTAACCAGAACACCTCTCCTCCAACAAAGGATCACAACTCCTCCCCAGCAAGGGAACAAGTCTGGACGGAGACGGAGTGTGATGAAATGACTGAATCAGGCTTCAGAAGGTGGGTAATAAGAAACTTCTGTGAGCTAAAAGAACATGTTCTAACCCAATGCAAAGAAACTAAGAACGTTGAAAAAAGATTTGAAGAAATGCCAACGAGAATGGACAACTTAGAGAGGACTATAAGTGAAT